>AZIM01000999.1:455914-470284 GCA_000516915.1 Ophiophagus hannah
GAAAGGAAAGGAAAGGAAAGGAAAGGTCAAAAATTTCATCAATGACCTTGCAAAAAAAAAACAAAACCCTTTTATCAGCCTTTCACCAGTCCAGTGGTGAGCTTATTCTGTAATGAAAACAAATGAACAAAAAAATTCTAGTCCTTTTGTAGACCCATCCCCTGTAGAAATGGCCAATCAGTCCAGGATGAAATTATCATTGAAGGGCAGCAACAACCAACTATATCAAGGGGTTATCCTGACTATAGTAGACAGTAACCAATTGAAAAGGAAATATTTTCATTCAATGAAATAGAGCACATCACTACTTTTGCTTCAGAAGTCAGAAAACATTAGATAAAACATTAGGTACCTTCATTATGAATTGAAGCAGGTTTTGAGGATGACATCATTCATTTATCTTCTTCTCAAGAAATGAGTTCTATTCATTCCAGGGCTAGAAAGACATTTTCAATTAGTCAGGAGAGGTTTCACCATTGTTGAGGTATCCTTATGTGGACTTAATGTGCAAACATTTCCTGATAATGTTACTCAAAATCTGTAATGGTGAATTTAATAACATACAGTAGTACCTCGGTACTCAACTGCTAGAAAACTCATCAAATTTGGTACTCAATGCATTTTGATTCAAAAATATTGTCCTGGTACTTGGCATGCTACAAAAGGAAGTGGGGAAAGATGCAGAGAGAAGACAGGAAGTAGGCCATGTTCTGAAGGTGCATGGAAGAGGGAGAGATATGAAGTCTTTTCAGGCCAAACCAAAGGGTCATGTAGCAAGTCACATGGTTTTTTGGTACTCATTCTTTTTAGTAGTCGTCACATCTCCTGGAACCAATTAAGGACAAGTACCCAGGTATCATTGTACTCATAATGTCTTCTCCTTTGCAGATATGTGCATTTAGGGTACTCAGGTTGCTATAACATCCTTTATAATAAAATTGGTGAGGACAGGAGGAACAGCCAAGTTCCTTAACATGTGATCTTGAAGCAATTATTGGAGTCATTAATCTGATGAAAAGAGATTCTTTTTAGATCATGAGGATCTTTGGTAATTGAACTAAACATAGACCTTCCTCATCTTTATAAATCTAATGCTTGGGAGGACTATGGATAGAGTAGACTTCTTTTTTTACACCAGAAGGAATGTGACTAGAAGGGGCAGGAAAGTTAGCATGTTGCTTTCTGATATAGGGCATTGACTTCAATTAATTTGGGCTAGGAAAACATATGGCTGATTCTACTTTAGAAAGAGTTCACATTCAGATTGAGTCAGTCACTGTTGAGCATGAAAAATTAATAGCTGTGGCCCTAATTAATTCAGCAACAAGTGTCTTGCCTCTTTCCCTCTAAGCATTCTTAGAGAACCTTCTGTTCTAATTAGCAGATCTTACTGACCTGTTAGCCACTGTGGGAACTTGTACAATTTAGTTCTATTAAATCCAAATGGATAATGCTTGGTATAGTTTAACTTGATTTCAGCTATATAGAAGTAGCATATTTTATATTTCTAGTAGTATAGTTAATAAAATAAATAATGCTACTTAAAATAAAAATATAATATTTGATTAAAGATGGTGCTATGTGAAACTCAAAGGTAAAGCTATCTTGACTATCTTGTTAAGTACATTAATTTATAGATACAGTAAGTTTTTGGGGGTTACAAGAATGAATAGATTGTTACTACCAAATAGATATTGACTATTACAAATGTGCTTGTTCTGAACAATTTCAGCAGCAGTGTAAAAGGTCATGCAAGCAAAATGAGTCAATGTAAAATGCATACTTTATAGAAATATCTAAAATCAAATTTATGAATCTACCAGCAATCTAACCAAATTTTTATAATGTTGTTGTATTGAATATTCTGTAATGTGTTATGAATATGTTAACCTCTGATAAAGAAATGACTATTGGTTCTCTGTTAAGGTCACTATGTAAAATGAGTGGGTCTTCATTTTCTAAGTATCTTAAGTACAAATAAATTACCACAAAGATAAAGTCAAAGTTATAGGATTCCTATAGATTTTAGTCTTAATTAGTTGTTCTTTCCACGTTTCACTTTATAGATTTATACACACACACACACACACATATATAAAGAGAGAGATTGTGTATCCTATTATTTATTAACTTTTTGGATTAAAAATACAAACAAAAATAATTTTCTCTTTTAGTTTTTTATACATATATATATTTAAATCAACATTCTTAAATAGCATCCAGAACTGATAAAGCTAAAAAAAATTACTTGAAAGTGATTCACATGGATTCCATTTCATTAGAACTTCCTTCTAGAAAGTTTTCATTTTCATGTCTAATTTTATAGATTTGTATTTGCATGTCTATACATGTATGCACAAACACACACACAATAATTATTTGTTTCAACTAATTCTCTCATTTCAAGGATGAGGCTAGGATGAAAAGAATAAAACTCCTTACAAATTAGTAAAATGTAGTAACTACAATCCATCCCATAAAATGAAGCCATTATGCTTAGAACTGCAATTTTCAAAGGCAATGCCATCCTGTGTGCCATTTATTTCGTACATCAGTTGCATTGTAGAAAGACATCTAAGGTGGTAAGCTCATGCTCAAGGTTCTAGAGAAAACCATACTAAACAACCTTTTCCAAGGTATATGGGCAAGCTCCAGAGTTACAGAAGGCTTCCTGCTATGATCAGTCATGTTCAACATATGAGAATGGTATTGGATCAGAAAAAGCTAGTTGTCTTCACTTTCTACCCCAAGCTGTACATAAGACATTTTCTAAAGTTCTGAAAAGATCAATTCTCAGTATCTGCTAATCCATGAAAGAACATATCTAAGTAGATTACTATCTATGAAAATAGAGTTGATTATAAAAATGTCCAGAATCTGACTGGCTAAATTCATACTTGCAGTGCCAATTTTATTCCCACAACAATAATTCTATCAAGTGGCATGGACTGATGAGAACAAAAGAAAAAAAAAAGAACCCAACAACAACAACACCTATTAAAGGTTCTATGGCTGAAAAATCTGGATTTTCCCAATCCTTAACCAAAACCTAATTATTACACAATATTGATTCCATCAATATTGAAATAGTATTGAAATTGGTGTTTGTCAATCTGATATCCTCCAGATGTGTTGAACTAAATTCGCAGAACTGCTATCTAGTATAATGTTCCTTGCTTCATTCACCCATTTGGAATGTTTTTCTTCAGCTTTCTATTATTATATAAAGATTTGATTTAATCATGCAAAGAATGTTCTAATAAAGACGTTTTTTGACATGCTGCCACAACTTAATGTAATCTTCACTTGGCATGTTAAAATGGAACTCTGCACACATTATCCTATAGATAGAAAAAAATTAGCATACAGGTGTATGTTAAAACAATAGCAGTGATTACCATCATCAAAAGGCTTTGTTTAAAATAAACCTACAATATTTGCAAAAAATTGGACTTGTAATAAATTACAGAACATTAAACAGATTTGATTTTTTATGAAACAATGTTTGGCATTAGCATGCAAGAAAATATGTGCTTAGCAGGATTATATTTTCCCCAGTGAATGTTATCCTAGTCAGAATGTATTAGAATAGCTTTATTCGTATGACTTTTTCACTATTCAAACTGAGAATAAGGTAATATGAAAATAATTCTTATGCAAGTAAACCTTTAGTCAAACTATTCTATTTGTGCAGATGAAATGCATGTTATTGAAGAAAAAAATTTAAAATAGTGCACAACACTAAAAAAAAGTATTTGCAGTTTGTAAAATTTAAAAGCATTTGAGTTGAATATCGAAAGACGTTCCACAGCTGTGTGTATAAATACGTAGTAGATACTGACTCCTACAAATGTATTTGGGAAGGAGGGAAATTTATTTCACCACATGAACAGAATTTCTTATTTATGCTTAAGAACTTGCTATGTAATTTGATATCTTTTCTAGCAAAAAAAATCAGTTTTTTAAAAAGTGTGCAATGTATTTCTTGTGTTTTTGTTAAAGCAAACAAAAATAAAATACGTATATGTGCCTCTGCTGTCACTGCACACAGAAACGTTGAGGGATTAAGGTTAATTATTCAATTATTCATCTGTCCCTTTATTCTATGTGTTTCACAATGATTAATTGTGCTCTGTTTCTTTTTATTAGCAGAGAATAGTGATGTTGATCCAGATACTCTAAAGGCAAACTCTCAGGGGTTTATTGGATGTCTCTCTTCAGTGCAATTCAATCATGTTGCTCCTTTGAAGGCTGCTGTCCACTATCCCAGCTCAGCTCCAGTCATTGTTAAAGGACATTTCATGGAATCCAACTGTGGGACATTAACAGGAACTGATACAACATCAAGTGAAACAACCCATTCATTTGCAGGTACCAAGCATAAGGCTTTTATTAATTTTATTTTCTCTGAAAAAGAATACTTGACAGTGTTTCAGAAAGTCAGTCTTTTCTTATGTGCCAAAAGTGCATATATAAATCCTCACTTTTTGTCATTTCCTATCTTGTATGGATATGAATGTGTGTTTTTCATATATACCATGTAGCTTCCAAACCAATCATTCTTTCCTTGTTAATAGCTTTGTAGTAATCCTTTAATGCATGTGTCCCTATTTTATAATTCTATTATAATACCTACAGTAATAGATATAGCAGCTCTGTTGGATCTATGGATTAAAATGCAGATATATTGTCTCTGTGTTTTTCTTTTTGTTTCTGGCACAGATCATTCAGGACCAAGGGATGAAGGAGAGCCATTAGCTAATGTAATAAGGAGTGATTCTGCAATTATTGGGGGTAAGAGGAATTGTAATTGTATTGCATGTACCATTTCAAATATTTAAATCTAAGTGCTGAAGCTGAGCACCCAAATAACTGAATAAATTTCTACATTGTTAACTTGTTTAACATTGTATACATGTTTTAGAAGCTGATGGAATTAGATTGGATAGTCACAAATGGTTATATGTCTTCAGATATGTGTTCAAGCTGTAGTAGAAATAAGAATCCAATTTTTCCTCAAAATCTCTCAATGGTTCACAGTATTGACTTAAAAAGAAATGCTTTATAAGTGTTTCATTTTCTTCAAACTTTTAAGTACGTTTGTTTATTTTTAAAATCACTCTTCTAGTAACCCTATATTTGCAATAGTGGTTTGAGTTCTTGTTGGAAACATTGACTTACTGAGAATATGTCTGTTACAATCAAGCCCCAAAATCTGTCTACTAAATGTATATATACAGTAGACACATACTCAAACAATTCCAAAGACCTCTATGGGAGTTGGGACTTTGCAATATAATTTTTCTTTTATGTAGCAGCAATGTCAGATTGTGATTTTTCTATCTTTCAGATTATTTGAAATTGTATCATTTCCTGCATGTACTGATTTTCCATGTAAAACCATACTGATGGCATTTCAATACAGCATTGGAAAACTTAGAGTATATTACATAGCAACACTTCAAGATTCCTATTCTACTTTCTTTATTTGGCTAAAACACTTAAGATGGTAAACTTTTGGCAACTTTCCCTTCAGTTGCCCTTTAGGTACAACCTAGGATTGAATTATTTGGAGTTTAAGACATCCCTAACTCTGCCAGGTTTCAGTAATGCAAATACTCAAAATATAAGTTCAAAAAGCTTTATTTATATAAGATTGCAGCTTTCAATTCCCAATTAGAAAAAGAACAAAATAGTAAGTTCATTGTGCAAAAAAAAGGTTTCCATTTGAAAAGGATTTAATTTTAGAAGAATGTCACCTGAAGACTACAGATAAACTGCATGTGATTTGTGAATAAGTTATTCATATCAACTATTGCTAGCATTTTTAGTGATAAGTACCCTATTAGTAGGATAAGTCAGCATAATTCAGGAGATATGCACTAGTGGAAAAAAGACAAAAATAGATCATGAAGACTCTAGAGTGAAGATAATAACTCATGGATTATTACTATTACTGGATTATGTTGGTGACAGTTCTTTGTAACATTATCTCAGTGCCAGATGCTATTATGGTAAGGTTAGTGGGTTATGCAATTCTACAATACATTTCTAGAATGACATTATTGTGCTAGTGAAAAGATTTTTTTCTTGTAGCTACAATAAGATGTAATTAAGCCTTAGTGAGATCTGTTATGCTAAATGAAGATTCCACCGTGCCCAGAGAGCTTTTATCACCAATACTCATAAAGCTACCACCTGTCCTGTTTTCCCTTCTAGTATAAGCTGGAGTACAACTATACACATGTCCAATTAAAGAATAAACAATTGTAATTGTACTCTAGCTGTACTCACTTCTATGTCCATGTATTAATGATTTCAATATTAATTAATAACTTGTTCATTCTCATTATGGCATTTGCCTCCAACACACATACACAAATCAGTAGGTTCTGAAATAATGAAAGTTTGTCCATATATAATTTAATAATAGCAAGAACAAAGAAACATAATTAATTTTCGACCATGAGTATATTATGTAATACAAAAGCAGTTGCTAATGGGCACTATAAAATGTTAATGCATAACATTTTTAATTATGTCACAGTAATGAGATCAGTACCTGTATAAATTTAATAAATCTATATCTTACCAAAATTCACATTATCATGACTGGGTTTAACTGGATGAAACATTGCATCAAAGGGAAACAGTTTTTGAAACTAAGTACTTTGAATGGGCTAATCTCCTGAATGTGTGCAAAATCCAAAACCCATTACTTCCAAAGAAATGAAAGTTGGGGACATTGTGGCTATTTCAGTGCTATTGGCTGCTGCTGTGCTGGTCATGAGATCTTTATTATCAACATTATGTGACAATTTCCAAGTCAATCTTGCAATACTTTGCTCCCTCTCCCACTCAGAAGCAAGCAACCATTTATGTACCTACTAGAAAGGGGAAGGGAGGGAAGGGAGGGAAGGGAAGGGGGAAGAAAGGGAAGGAGGAGATTTCTGGTGCTCCCTGCCAGCTTCTCAAAATGAAACTCAGTGGGGAAGCTGGTCATCAGAAGTTGTTCCTGCTACCCTGTTTGACTTTTGTCATTCTGTTTTTCTGTTTATGTAAGGAAATATCTCCTAAATGATGAACCAATGGGGCAGAGATTTTCTAGTAAATACAGTAAATGTACAGAAAATCTGTATCAGTTCTTATTATATAGTTATACATATTTTCTTCTTCTATCCATATGTTCCTGAACAGTTTCCCCCATAAATCTCTTATTTAAATGGTTTGTATTTCCAACATAACTTAGCCCAATGGTTTGTAGTTGCGTCATAACTTATCCAAATGTCGAATAAATATTGTTTGGGAACTTCCCTGATTAATGCTAATGTTTACCCAATGTTTCCAAATACATAATTTTAATAAATTCTTTCTGGCAGAGACAAGTTAGATGGCAATGGATTTCATTTTGATGTATTTTACAGTAAAGGAAATCTATAACAGATTTATTTTAGATAATTGCCTAAAAGAAGCTTTAAAAAACCTACACATATATAAATGTGGCCTTAAAAAGATGTTTATGTTTTGATATGGGACCTTCTGCTTTTATAAATAGAATATTTGTAGCTCAGGGTAGAACTATGGGGTTCTTAGTGCTCTCTTTTTTTCTTGCATACATTGCATTACCAAACTAGATAACATGATCAGTGCCAACATCACCATTACATTAGTCTTGCAATGTATTCTAGGATGTTCTTACATGAAGATAGCAACATATTCTCTAGTGTAAAGGGCTGCAAGAATCATTATAATTATGCAATGTTTTTTGATGTGTTACAAAATATACTTTGTTATTTTCTTTTCTCTTCCCAGGTGTGATTGCTGTAGTGATATTCATTCCACTTTGCATTGTGGCCGTAGCTGTACGGATTTATAAAAAGAAAAATGTATATAAAAAGAAGGAGGTGAAGGGATCAGAAAATGAGGATAGTGCAGAGACTGTCCTGAAAAATGAGATCAACGTGCAAAATGCAATCAATGAAAACCAAAAGGAGTATTTCTTCTGATTTGCTTTTCTGATCTAGTTTAATAAGAATAAAAGACAGTCTGACTTATTTGCTAATCAATTTCTCAACTGGAAGAAAGAAACTGTTGCATTCAAAAGAACAAGCAAAATAGATTGGAAATCTATTAAATGGCATATGTTCAGTCTTGGTGTTTGCTATGGCAAGCCTCTTTAAATAACATGCATTCCTTAGCTATTATAACATAGATGCATTTTATGTAAGAGTGAATTAGATATTGTAACCAAACCCATTGTTGGTAGTTTTCAGCTGTTCTGCTGTGACTTTCTACCTGAAAGTTAAACTTGATACTTATCATGAGTTTTGAATGGGAAAAAATGGTAATTTGTTTTCTTTCAGTCCATCTTCCAAGAGATCTATTTTTAAAGCAATTTTGTTTAAATATTCTACAGTATTTTCTTTGATGCCATTGGGCTGATTTCCAAACCAGAGGTATGCATGCTTAAGAATTAAGTGGCTTAAGAGTGCAGACTTCCAAACTGAAGTGTTTGTGCTTCTTTCCTTATTTTTTAAAAACAACAACACACACCATACTTCATTATTCTCATCAACAATTTCTCTCCTGGTTCACCCAGCCAATCTATTAGAGTCTAGTGATAAAAAAAAATTCAGTATTACTTTAAAAGCTTGTTTGTTTGAAAAATGAAGTGTGAATGAAAATCTGGTTGTAATACACAGCAGTCAAAATTAATAACAGGGTGATCACCTAAGGAATTCAAACCTTAAACTCTCCACAAATTATGGATGGATATCTTTCTGTCTTCTTTACATGGTACTACAGCCTGAATGTATAGCAGAATACCATTTTATATAATCTTGAGGTGGACACATGCACTGTCACAAACACACACAAAAACTCACAAGCCCTCATATATATGAAAGGTGGCATAGAAAATGATTCAGAAGAAATGCTTTAGACTTACACAAGGATGGCTTATCTGTACTACAGGCAGTCCTTGCTTAACAATCAGTTGTTTAATGACTGTTAGATGTTGCAACAGACAAAACCAATTATGTACATCTCATCCTCAGTTATAATGTCCACACACACATACTGATCATATTTCAGGAACTTAGAAACCAGCTCACATTTATTAGCAGTTGCAGCATCCAACATTCATGTGACAATGATTTTGTTTTTGGTCAATTTTATCTGTTTTTTATTGGTTTCCAGCAGAAAACACCCATTCAGGAGAATGGATAACAACCACATGGTTTGCTTAATATTCACAAGGTTTACTTAACAACCATGGTGACCTGCTTAATGGCTATTGTAAAAATGACCTTAATGATCACAATAAGGATCAAAATTTCATGCCCAATTATGTTTGTTAAGTGAAGACTATCTGTTGTCTAAAAGTTGTCTGATTTTTTTGTTAAAGAATGCTGCCACTCTTGAACTACCACTGAAATTAATTTGGCTCATAAAACAGTAGTATATAAAGTGGTCTTAAAAAGAAAATATATTTTCATTTATAGAAGAAATTATTGTATACAGTCTGATTGTATACAGTCAAGATCACTTCTGAATAATTTTTGATACTGTAGTTAGGACCACATACTGTACGCATAAGTCCGTTGAAATTACATTCTCTACTTCCTTAAAAAGAAATGGTCCTCTTTGATGATCGAGGCCCCCCATATTTCAATAATCTGGTTTCAGCATTTGAAAAGAGATTAATGGCAGTGTCCCATTATGCTGAACTATGTGCTTGAATACCAAACTTATATAGGCAGGGAAAAATGCTAGTTCTTGATCATTGTTACAACATAACACTCAATATCTTACAGCTAAATATCTGCAAGCTAACTCTAAGAATAGAGACTGAAAATTCAAAAAGATTGTTAGCTCTTACTAGTGACAGGAAATAGAATTTGATGTAGTTCTGGAACTAGCAGAGAAAATCAGCATAGATTACACAATTTGAAACCATTCATTTTAATGACTTTTTGAAGTTACAATGGTGCTGGAAAAAGTGACTTATGACTGTTTTTCACACAACAGCATCCCCATGGTCATGTGATCAAAATTCAAATATCACTTAACTATCTTTTTTAACAATGGACATTTTGGACTCAATTGTGGCCGTAAATTGAGGACTACTTCTACTGCAATTCAAGGTACAAGTTGCTGTGAGTAAGGATGCTCTTTGGAAACTCTAGATGCTCAGAGCCAACAAGGGCTCCATTGGTGTGAATATAATCTGGTCTGTCTCTAGCTGTAGCATGGTTAGCACTGCAATTCATCAAAAATCAGATTGTTCATTGCGGCAGGTGCTGTTGAAATATACAGCACCTGGATATTTGAAATATTGGCCTCAATATAATTGGTAGACTACTAACTTCAAGTTCGTTATTCAGCCTTTGGGGGTTACTGTCATAGTCAAAAACCATTAGGTGGTAAGGGCTTATATAATTGGCTCTCTCTGTTAGGTCTGAGGATTACAGGGGATTGTGTTAATGGATTCAATACATATACAGTACGTAAGAACTGCTAAGCCACAATAATTAGTTTCACACAAGGCTTAATAATGTCCAAACTATTATGTGATATTTTGTCATCATTATTATTTAAAGTGATTTGTCCTAATCTAGGTAATATATAAATAATACCATTTTTAATCAAATGAGACTTTTGGATGCAGAAATGCTGAAAAAAAATCTTAGAGATGGTATTTTTTTCCTAGTATTAAGAAAATACTAATACCACTATTATAAAAGATGGTATTTCTTTTTACTTATATGCCATTATCTAATTTTGGAATTAATGAATGCCAATGATTGTGTAAGATTTGTCCAATTAGTTGGAATAAATATATAAGATACTGATCTTTCTTCCCCGGCTTCCTCCAGGTTCTAAAGTCCTGTCAACTAGTCAAGTTTCCCCAACTCTTTGTTTCCAGGAGAATTTTTGAGAATTTTAGAAAGTCAAGAGGGCAGCTACAATCATTCAATTCAAAGCTTTCCCCTTTTTTTGCCCTTTTTAAAATGTGCATTGCAGAGACAAGGAGTAAACAAGGAGTAATACTCAGCTGCACTGTTGCAGCTGCCATTTTGATTCCACCCCTCCTCCCATCACCATGGTTGACCTTATTTCAGTGGTGTCCAATCTTAGCAATGTGTGGACTTAATCTCCTAGAATTCTCCTGGCAGCAGGGCTAAATGAGGAATTCTGGAAGTTGAAGTTCACAGGTCTTAAAGTGGCCAAGGTTGGACATACCTCCCCTATATTCTTAAATCTGTATATTGTTCAGACAACCACTGCTTGTTGTTTCCTCCATTTGCTCTCATTTTGTCATGATTTTCTGCTCTATCTTCATTCTTTCTACTTTTTTCACTTAGTCAGTTTATACCTCCTTATTATGAGCAGCTACTTAAGATTATTTTTTCTCAAACAGAACTTGCCCTCCTTTCTTGGAAGCTGCTGTGAATTTCAACTTTATCCACAAAATATAAATTATTTTGTAGTAATAGGAGAGAAGGTAATGATACGTTCATATCATTAAAATGATATGAACACATAATGAAAATGTGTTTTTTCCCTTTTATTAACTTTATTTGTATGTTTCTTGTATAGTTTTATATGTTAATTTGGGAATAAGTAATATATAATATATATTATATAAAATATTACTTATTCCAAATATTATCCCAAAATAATGTATTTAAGAAGCTAAAACAAGTGGCAAAATGAAAGTAATATATACACTCTCGTGGGCCAAAATCTGCTTCATTACAAAAACTTCTGCCACATCTATTTGTTACTTTAAAATGGTCATAGCACTTTTGTGTATATGTTGCAATGCGCATAACTAACATGTAAAATTCTTAATGCAAGCTATTTGGAGAGCAATACCTACAGCCACCCTTTGTGCTCTACTGAGTAGTTAAATCTTTCTAACTTGTAATTATTACTTTCATGTTCCTTTAGCTTTGTTCTATTTTACAGGGTCATTTCATCATTCAAAGGTCTTTGATTCTTAAATCTACTCTCTTGTTATTCTGTCAGAGGCAGTCACACTGAAACTGTAGTGCCAGCTTCAGCCCATTTATTTCAGGCACTGAGCTTGGAGTCTCCAATGCCAATTTTATTGCTATTATAGGGATATATTACAAAAAAGGGGCGGTGTNTGTTAGTTATTTAAGATCAGGCACTTAAATCAGTCATTGCTTTGTTATCAACTTTCATTTATTACACACTTATAAATATATAGATGTTCAAGTGTGAATTAGGGCAAACTGAAAGTTTATAATGCTGTGTAATTATCTATGAATTACTAGTTATTTTTCCACTGTTTATTTATGTGTGGAGAGCTTTATCTTTTAAGTATTTTAAAACACTTTAAGTGTTAAGGAGTGATTATGTAAGTACAGTTTATTTAAATTTCACTAAGGAAATATTCACAAAAAACATTCTTTCAATTCCAAATACATAGTACAGAATGGAAAAATGTGGAAGGATTTTCAAATTGTGGAGAGTAAAAATTCTTTTTTAAAAATTGAATTTACAATAATATTGTTTGAATGCTTTTTTGTCTATAGCTGTACAGTGTAAAATAGTTGAATTTCTTACAGGCAGCTAATGCCAATGAATATTTTGGAAGACATAATTCACATGCAAAAATGTATGCATAGGTAAGGCATATATTATAATTCTGAACACATTTAAATGGGCCCAGTCTAATCTAGAAGTGCCTGTTTTCTTTGAGCATATGTTAATGCAAAGACTGTAAATAATGTAATTCTAGATTAACCTGAGGAAACCCACAACATGTAGACAGGGCCCTCCTATAAATATTTTGTCAGACTCTCAAGTCTGTCATTATAATTGTGTTCTTTACTTTTTTTGCCCTTGCTTTCATTTGTTTGCTTGATTTTTTAGGCTACAGTCATTTCTATAAATGTGCAGTGTTGACAGATGGGTTCAAGGTTCAGCATTTGTCTCAAAGATATCTACAAATTCTGAAGCATAGAAGCTACAATAGCCAACCTTTGAAGTTTATTTAATAGCAGTGTGGCTTTCCAAATAAATAAAATATAACTCCCAGTTACACTGGCTGAGGTTGAAGGGAATTGGAGTTCAATGTTATCTATAGATCCACAATTCCAGAGACACCAAATTCTTGCTTAATTGTCATTGTCTTGTAAACGTATCTTCAGATTAAATGTCTATGGAGATTCTCAGTCATCCAAGTTATAGTTGTCTCAAAGGTGCTTTTTCAAAAGGCAACTGGACTGTTTTTTTCCTTGAGGAAGAAAAAGAAAATGTTTCACTTCTCATCATCTCTGGAACCAAAATTTGTGAAAAGCTGACATCCTACAACAGCCACTGTGGTCCCAGTGGACCATCATGGATTAGCTTTTCTAGAAGATATTAAAATGATGTTTTTATAAAACCTGTGGAATATTTAAATGGCAAATTTCATCCCAGGAAAGACTTTCTGTCACTCCCAGGTAGACCTGTGGAGACCTTTCATTGTTTAAAAAGAAGAAAAGAAAGAAAGGTTGACAGGAGGGCACCTTTCCATATCACCTCTAAAATTCAAAACAGACCTTGAAAGAGGAATGGTTTCTAATCTAGTTTTATCCATAAAGAGCTGCTTTTGTATGTGTGAACAAAGTTTTTTTTTAAAGAACCATTAAAAAGAAAGAGAACCAGTATACCTTGTGAACTGCAACCTATAACCTAAAACATTTTGAAAAGCCACACTGTGAACTAAGCCTATAAAATGATGAGATATTAAATTGCACTGATACATCACAGACCATTGCTGACCTTTTGAAATATTTTTGCTCCAGTTTGTAACTGAATGCCGCTCTGTGAATAAACAATCGTTTTTAAAAAATAAAGTGAGGATTTTTTTCAAGCATTACAGCATTGAGGACAATATGATTCTTTTAGAAAAGGTTTAAAAATGGAACTGAACTTGACATATTGGTGAATGTAGTCTTTTACATATATTTAATTGAAAATCAGTAAAGTAAGGTATTTTTAATTTGACATACAGAGTCACATCATCCAATACATAATTTCTATGAAATATGAGAGATTGACTGATTTTTATATCACCGTTATAATTGTTGTTTCTTTTCCTCTTCCTGTTCCTGCTCCTGCTCCTCTCATAGAAAACAACCTATGAATGACATAGATTGGCTCATTGGACAATTATTTATTTATAGCCTACATTTATTATGTTTAAAAATAACTGAAGGCGATGAACACCCACAATACTCCTTCCTATTTTCCCCACAATAACAAGAACAACCCTGTGAGGTGGGTTGGGCTGACAGAGAGTGACTGGTCAACCAATTGGCTTTCATGCAGGGGTGGGATTCTACCAGTTCG
>AZIM01000999.1:514224-538706 GCA_000516915.1 Ophiophagus hannah
GGAGACCCTGCACCATTTCTGACAAATGGCANAGTGATGACACTCCCACAACTTCTGAGGGCAAGCTGTTCCACTTCCGAAGGCAAGCTGTTCCACTTCTGAGGGCAAGATGCTCCACTTCTTGTCTGATGAAAAATACTGTAGACCTTCAAAGCTTTCAATTTTTGAGAGAGTCTGATTGTTGTTAACAAAATGATTACATGCAAACTACTTGCTGTCCCCTGCTTAAAAGTTTTCAGACAAATTCTCAGACACCTGGGATAATATCTAAGCCCTGGGAGTAACCACTGTTTTAAAACAATGTTTTTGCACAAGAAGTGACCAAGCCCTATGCCCTGCTCTTCCCTCTCCTCTTTAATATCTACATGAAACTTCTGGGTAAGGTCATCCAACAACATGGAATATGGTATCATCTTTATGTTGATTTACATATTTACCTGTTGCTCTGTCCATGTATAAGGGAGGGTATAAGGATCTGGATGGGGAGGAACTTCAGCTCAATCCTGGTCCTGGGCAAGGTGGTGTGGTGTTTTACACTCCCCCCAGGGTCGGGTGACTTACCATTTTTGAGTCTGGACAGGTTTGCATTTCCCCAAAACAAGCTGGTATGCAATTAACCCTGTGCCTAAGGGATTTTTGTGCAGAACAATATTCTTTACAATAAAGTTGAATCAGGTAATCTGGATGCGTTTTCTGTCTGGTCTACCTGGGAAGGTAGCTGAAATCAAACTTGTAAGTATTAAAGAACAATTCTCTTGTCATTTCCTCTGCAGCTTGAAAAGCTAGGTAGGGTCCCTTCTGAGCTTCCTGTTCCACCCATTATCCAGATATGGGTTATGCCCCCTCTTATCTGGCCCTTCCCTAGAGAGTAGGGAAGGGCCAGATAATGTCATGTCTCCCAAGATAGCTAAGAAGAACTTAGAAATTTATTACCACACCCTGTTGTGAAAACCCTTCCTAGTTCCTTATGTCTTACTGTGACCCTTGGTTTCCCCCAAAATATGCTCTGGGTTGGGGGTGGGGAAATGGCTAGTTCAAAAATAGAAAATGGAAATGAACAGGAGAGATGGGGCTGATTTGCAGTCAATAGTAGGCATTCTAAATGTATGCATTAGAACCCATAGACAGAAACTAATTTTATATAGTCAGAACGTATTTATAAACAGAAAAATTGCATGGACTCTTTTTCTAAATTTCTCAAAGGCAACTCCAACACCTCTCCATTAGCAATGAAAGTAGCAACATTAATAAAGCTCAGTGTAAAGAGTTCTTGAAGGTCTACCTCTGGAATTTAATTGTAAGATGAGAAGGCAGGAGACATGGCTGTACAATAAAATGATTGTTCAAGCAAAAATATTTGCTCTGGGAAAAGAGAACTTGGAAAGGTAGCTAGTTTATGATTCACAGGCAATCTTGATAAATAAATGAAACAATCTATTTTGAAGACGTAACTCACTTCTGGAAATGCATCACACCTACTGAATATAGCAAAGTTCACCATAGAGACTTTTTGTACACCTTGACAAAAGCTTGAGTAGATGCAGTGATGGAGATCGCCAGCCATAATAAAGAGGACCTTTCAAAAATAGCTTCATTCATACGTAGACACTCATTCATCCCCAGAGATTCAGCTATTTTGAATTTCTCCTGATGCTTTGATGTTTATCCTGCAGTTTTACCAACATACTTGTTTTTCATACGTTTTTCTGATAAGCAGTCTACCTTAATTCCTAGCAATTAAAGGATTTAATTTAATCTCTATGAAAATGACTTAATGAGTTTGTTTAGAAATCATGAACATGTTAATATTAATAACATTTCCCAAAAGCAAATACAATTCATGTAGCATTTTTCAATATCCCAATTCTCAAAAATATTATGAAAATCTTTTGATCATGCACTATTTCACCAATGAATCAGAGATGATATGTGGATGACTCCTGTGATCTACATCCACAACATGAAATCTGTGAGGAAAACCCTAAAGCAATTTGTAGCCTTCCACAGGGCTTAGTACCCTAATATTGCATAGTTGTTCATCACATGGAAGCCCTGATGCATGCCAATTTATTCCAAAATTCCTCAACCCCTGCCAATATTTGTTCTTTAATTATTGACATAGTTACTCAGAGAATGACATGTTGGGGCTAGGGCTGTAGAAACATATCCTTGGACATTATTAAATTGTTAGGATAACAATTGTTTTATTGTGTACTAGTTTTAAAGTTTGTAGGGCAGACAGAGTCACATCTGATGAGATGGGTGGCACATAAATTTAATTAATAAATAAACCACTAAATTGTTTATTGGGTATAGGTTGGGTATAAATCTATCTTAAAATTATTAAAATAAATGTCTACCAAGCATCATACAATAATAGGCATTGCATATTTACACCAGTTTCATAGTAGGAAATGAAATCATAGCAATATAACCCAAGCTAATCTTAACAGTCATTGGTATTTTAATCTTATCTCGAGTCAACCATACTAATTAAGTATACTGAAGGGTGGAAGGGAAGAACAAAGATAGATCCAACATACCAAATCTTTTATTCAGTTTAGTGATTAAGGTCCTGGCCTAGAAACCAAGAGACTTTGAATTCTAGTATTGCCTTCAGACATGAAAGCCAGATGGGTGACTTTGGGCCAGTCACTTTCTCTCATCCCAACCCAACTCCCAAGGTTGTTGTTGTGGGTAAAGTAGGGGGAGGAAGGAATTAAAAAAAAACTAATAAATAAATATGCATTTACCATTCTAAATTCTGAATTTTGTATCTTTGCTTTCAAAATCTAAAAAAGTGAATTTAGGAACAAAGAGACTACAAAAATCTATGTTATGAATCTTTACTGGATTTAAATTCAGGCACCAGCAAAACACCCACAATAACATTGGATTCCCAGTGCTTCCATTGTGTGTGACTCTGCACTTCTTGACAGGTACTGCAGATCCATCCTTGTGTCCACACTTGAAAGGCACAACAGTGTGTTTCTTTTGAACCCAAAGGAGTATTATATCCACTAGGGAAAATTCCTGCAAAAAAATCAATGAATATGAAAAGAATACATGAAAGATTGTGCACTTTAGGAGAAGCGCACATGAAAATATGTATAAATTTCCTTGCAGGTTTTTGTTGCATTTTTTTAAAAATGAGAAACTATGGGGTATTACACTTGATGAGTTTCCCTACAGTTGATAAAATTGCTATTAACATTGTGCATTGTTTGATCTTTTTTTGAAATGTCCACATTTGACACCGAACAGAAACTGTGTTGACTGTCTCAGGAACCACCAGAAAGTTTGACTCAAGTTTAAAATAATCCCTAAACATAGACAACTTATTTATTTACTCTTCTAATTTGTTTAAAGACTGAACTTCCAACCTGATTTTTTTTATTCATTAGCATGACACTGCCCAACTAAATAATGTATGATCACATTCTGTTCCCAACTGCATGCCTCATTGAAGTCAATGTCTGTATGAATATAAATCTGAAAACAATTTTAAGACATATATTTATCTCATGCATATTTTATCAGAAAAAAAAGATCCTATTAGTTTAACTCCAAATAAATAAAACTGCTTACTTCACAGGTCATATTCTCCAAATCTATAGCTTCTCAAAAAGGCAAGGGGAAAGAGGAAAATTATTATGCTAAAGTGGGGCATGCAGCCTTGGCAATTTTAAGACTTGTGGACTTCAACTCCCAAAACTTCCCAGTCAACCATGGGAGTTGAAGTCCATAAATCTTAAAGTTGCCAAAGTTGGACGCCCCTGCTCTGAACTGAATAAATGACAATAGATTGATAAATGTGGGTAATGAAAACAAGGCCACTGTGATGCATTAAATACACTAAAACCCATGGGTTTAGTCTGTAAATGGTGCAACTGAATCTATTAATGGAATACTCTAAATTCACTAACCAATATTTTTTTTCTTGTGATAGTTCAGAACAGCACCCTGAACAAATCTGACTTATATTAATGGAGACCAACGGGAATAATTTCCTAGGCAACAAAAACAATTCTGAACTGCTCCTGGCTAATGTAAAATGTCAACCATTATTTGGACCTGAAATAGAGCCTATGACCTTATAAAGTTTCTGGCTAGAAAAACAGAATCTTCTCAAAGGTCATTAGACAGCCAATGTTCTCATCCATTGCCTCAATCTGTCTGTTTAGATGACAGTGCCACCTAATTTCCTAATCTGTTGCCAATTTAACTTGTACCAACAAGCAATCTGAAACAACCACTATGACACACTTTCAGTAGGAAACTAGGCAACAGTGTTGGAGCTTTTAATGTAATGTTTCTGTAACTCCAGTGTAATCAATCAAGCAGAAAACAAAACCAATTCCCAAAGCTGTTTTCCTTCATTATCATTTTCTAACTGCTGCATTTATAGTTTTGAAATTTTACAGGTACTTACTTAAAGGAATCTTTACTATCTTATTTTACCAATTGCCAAGAAAACACACACACACACACACACAAAGAAAAAAAACCACATCATTTTAGTCCTGCCCAATCTATCAAGATGAAAAAATAGCTGCACAAACCTATTTGTGTGTGTGTGTGTGTGTGTGTGTGTGTGTGTGTGTTGGGGGTGGTTCTTTTCTGATATTTCATTCCAGGATAGTTGCCTTTCTTTCTTAACAGATTGTCTCTGCACAACCACAAAGGGACAATTGAGTCTCTTTTCAAGGCTAAAAACAAACAAACAACCCCAACCCAGGCACAAAACCAATCTTCAACCAATTAATATTATTCAAAGACATTAACCCCAAATGTCCCTATCTGAAATGTGATTGACAGAAGGGGAAACGATGCTCCCATATGTATCATTAAAAGAAAATACATAGACTCAATTTACACAAACCTCCCTACTTCTGTGAAATTATTCCTTCAAATAATTTACTGGTCTCTCACATTTATTCAATATCACATTAAATAAATTCTATCTATTTCCTGATTTCTAATTAGATGTGATATAAATCTGAAGTTCACCACAGCATTTGGGTTTATGTGGATACACTGCTGAAGTTTTATTGACAACAGTATAAAAGTAATTTGACATTTTTGCTTCTTTTCTTTTTGTTGCAACTTTCCTACCCTAGTCTATACACTTCATATTTCTTGGTGGAATCCCAACTAAGGACTAGCCAGGTCTGAAGCTCCTGAGATTTTGAGCCCTTGACAAAGACAGATTAGCACTGCCATCCTAATTTATCTGATTATTTAAAAAAAATATGGAATTTCAGTTTTCCAAAATGAGATACTGTTAGCATACTGATCATTTAAGTGCTCTGGACTGAAGTAGTTTTGGTTATGAAATCACCCAAATGGGATTAAAATTGAACTTTCTGCTTGGTGAACACTTTATTTTTACTTATTATATTCTCCCCTTTTCTGTAGATTTAGGACCCTTAGGGATTGGGCTCATTCTCTTCTTCCTTCTAATTGCTCTTATCAATCTGAGTGTTTTTGGACAGGATGATATCAAAAGAAAGGATTAAATGACACTTGATCTGCAGCTACCCATTTATTTATTTATGTATTTTAAAAGCTATATAAAATACAGTTTCATTTCACCTTGAGGAGAAGTTCTGTAAATTGACCTTTCTCAGCTGACATTCCAAGAATAACTCTGCTGGACATCTTGATTTTGTACGCACTTAGACTTGGAATGGGAATTATAAACAGCATATGTGCTACAGAAAACCAAATTGTTTAAAAAAAACACCTTCATCCAAAAGTTTATTGCATACTGACAAATCAATAATTCTAAGATACCCATTTGCAAGGCTTGATTCACAGCAGTTTTCATTATGCTTTTACCCTTGGCAAAGATAGCTTAGCAGACAATGATACATTCATCTCTGTTTAAATCATACACCTGCAGCCTTTATAACACGTTATTCTTAAATAAATGAGGACAGCCACAATGAAACTGTTTGTGTTATTATAAGGTAATAGGAATAGTCTGTGGAAAGATGAGGGACCAGTTTTTGTCTTTATAACTGTAGGAGTTTATGCATCAGGCAATAAATAATCTTAAGAGGTCAATCTTTGTACTCTTTTTGAAGAATGGTATACTTTCAGAGAAATCAGGCACTTAATACTTGTGGCTTAATACTGTGGCTTAATACTGAAGGACCCATATCCATCCCAATTCTGGGATAAGGTGTATGAGTCTACTTAAATTATTTAAACCCATTTCTCTGAAGTAGGCATGTCTCCTCCCTGGCTACTTTATTGAGGCTGCAAAATCTGGATGAACATTAGATCTCTGCAAGTTTCTCTACCTTCCAAAAATGGGTCTCCTCATGCTCTGGAGAAAAACTGAGAACACAGCAAGAAGGGAGAGTCTGGCAGCAAAGAAGAATAATCCATTTTTTAAAAAACTCAGGTCTTCCTTTTAGATATGCACCAAGCAAATGCATCATTTTTTTTCCTCCCAATAATTTCCTAAAATAAAGTTTCTCTTTTCTTAATGTAAGTTAGTTTTAATGACCTTTATGTCAAATAATTTTGATGTGAGCATAATTATATATCCTCCTATTGATGGTTGTTGGGTGAACATCTTCCCTATAAAAAAAATAGGGAAGGCACTAGGAGACTCTGGCTATGGGAAAGATGGGAAAATTCTGAGTATCCAGCAAGGCGGATTAGTTAAGAGTGTTCCATATAGAAAACCCTATATCTACCATTCCAAAGAAAATGCTACAAAAAAGTGCTTTTCCACATATTTTTTAGGAGTAACAGCAGAGAAGACTTTTCAAGAAAGGGTAAAAAGCAATGCAGGTCACTGTAAAATGGGGAATATAAATAGAGTTTTGGACATACAGTAGATCTGTGCTGAATGGTGAAGGGTTTCAAAGGGCCATTTATGGATACCTTGAATAATTAATTATATTACATTCCATTCTTAATTAAAAATATAAATAATTGTAACAATTGTAACGGGACCACCAAATCTACAGCTTCTATTTTGAAAAAAGGGCTTTTAAAATAATTGCTCTTGAATCTGTGTTTTTACTTCACAGAAGCGTTATTCATTACTTTTCAATTCTTTGTTCAAAGGGTTTTACCCATTTAAATAGCAAAATAGTTTGCAAATAAAAACAACAGACCTTTTTCTCAAATCTGTAATGGGATTGTAAACTCCTGATCAGGAAAGGGGCTTTAAAAATTGATGGGAATATAGAGCATTTTTGGTTTGGCTTCCCACGATTTACAGCAATTCAGATGCATTGACTATTAAAATGGAACTCAGTACCAGATGTCAATCTCTCTTTCTTATTTAAAAAAAGAGGAGAGTTTGATCCAGATCATCTGAGCAAGGGGAGGCAGGAACATCCACAATAAACTGCAGTTATGTCAAAATAGCAACGTGGATGGCATCATCACACAAATACCACATTACTTAGTTACTCCATACAATGTTTAACCCAAATTTGGAAGTCTTGTATTTAAGAGGTTACATGTTTGCCCTACCACCACCATACCAATGGATAGGAGGACTTCATCTTTTTTTTCTGGAATGTTATCTCAAAGCAGATCTTACCCCAAAGATGTTATTTGTTCCTATATATGTCCTGTAAAGAAAACAGCCAATCCCAACAGTGATATACTAGACTGTCTTTACAATGTGCTGACTTTGCTTATAATTTCAAAATTCGAATATGTCCTCCTGCTTCTTGAATTTATTAGCTGGATAATTCTCATAAGGATTGAAATTACTTGTTTGGTGGTCTGAGACAAGCAGTTTTCAAGGACAGAAACATTCATCACAAATTAAGAACTCCGTTCATAATTTATGAAGTAATACTGGCTTCCTGGATATGCAACTAGAAGATAAATCACCTGTTCCTAGGAAACCAGGGACTTTTGTAATCTTGATTGTTTAACATTTGCAAAGCTGTTCCAGTGTCATATTCATTTGCCTAAAGGTGAACTATGGATAGCATATTTAATGGCCTATTGAAGAAAAGGCTGTCCCTCACCAAAACAAAAAAAGTTGCAAGACTTGCTAAACACCTTGCATTTTTTAGTAGGAAAGAGTGATGTTAGAAACAGTAAAACATGTGAGAGCCTTATTAATGAAATAAAAGGACCATGGTCTCTTAGCACTAACAATTCATGAGGTCAGGCCTCGCAAATGAAGAGGACATTTATCCAAAGTTAGGCACACTGAATTGCAATGATTTTGGTTATCTATGGAAATTCTTAGTCATCCAGGTCATAGTTGTCCCAAAGGTCAACTATCCTAGGACTGATAAAGGAAGCTATAATTATTTCATTAAACAGATGAAGTTGAATGATGGTTTAGAGCAGAGTACCATTCACCTAATAGTTGAATTAAGCACAGATGGAGGGAAAGAAAGAAGTATCCACTTTTATGATCTTTTAGTTAATAGAGGAAATTACTCATCCTCTTTAAACTAGCACTATAAAGCAGTTTAACTTTCTCGCTGCTGGTACATGCAGTAAAACTTTCCTGAGCATATTTTTGTGAGATGTGTTACAATGTGTGTGTGTGGAATCATACCACAGAAGCTGCAAATTAAAGAAAATGTTGTAGGACTATTCAACGCTTAGAAACAGAAGATGCTATACATAGCAACAGTGGGCCCCTCCTACTAAGATGAAGTCAAATCACCAAGTTATTTTTATTTGGCCTTTAGAGCTCCTTCAGCTTTCTTTCTCAGAACATGATCCACAAAATAAAGTTTTTCTTTCTGTATAGCCTGAAGGCTCTTCTAGACTCCATGTCAGGGTTCCAAGTAACAGTCCATAGGAAATCAAAACTCCAAGGCAGGATTCCTCGAAGTATAGATTCATTGAGCATGTCATATTGACACAGCTGGTGAAACCCCAAATCTGAAATCTCCCGGGTTTTCCTCACCCAGTTCAAAATCCAAAGTTCTTCCCCACATTACACACAACCATCTTCCCCACATTACACACAACCATCACATGCCCCAATCAGGTATCTCTCCCCATCCTGGATGCCTCCCATCCATGCCCCTCCAAGTGCTGGTGAGAGTGTCCTTGATTCACAGAAGAAAGAATGTTATTTTGGCTATGTATTCACCTCAGCTATCTCTACTCTCCCTTCCCTTTCTCACATCTCCAGCCAGCCTCGCTGTGTCAACTTTGAAGATGCTCAAAGATGGCGCCAGGGTTGACACTCCATCATAGATTTCAGGGAATACCATAGCCCATTCAAAGAGCCACAAAGCCTCAAGATCTACATAGATGGGTGTCAACAGCGTGGATGGTGACTCAGCTCTCTCCTGTGCAATATTGGTTGAGCCACTGAGCTTTCTCAGAATGTAATGAGGATGTTTTACAAGGGACAGAATGCAATGAAAAAGTTTTTCAATATCCAACTATGGATATTCTTCAGCATTGCCAAGAATAGGAGAAAAACCATAGCATTTGTGATGACAGCACCTGCTACCTTATTTCTCAGCCCTCGGTATATGTTATTGACTCTCTTTGGATAAATGTTATGGCACAGGGAGTGGAAAACTTTTTAACACATATCCACCTTCCTACTAATAACTGTTGATGAGTCGTCTTGCATGCTTTTTAGGTCAGATCTGGCATGGACAAAGAGGCAGAATTCCAATTCTCTCCGAGTGTCATATGCATTCGATCAAACAAAAAAGCTGGGAAGGGCCCCTGTACAATGGTTAAACCAGAATTTATACTTTATTGATTAAATAAGTAAGGAAATACAAACTAATTACAAAGGAAACACAGTTTGTTTGTGAAATAAAGACATTACTAAAATATCCTTATCATTTCCATAGTTGGCCTCCTGCTATCAGTCCAAAAGACTTTTTGACAATATTGCAGAAGAAAGTTGAGGGAAACTTCTAGATGGGGTGGTTTTGGCAAATGCTGCAAAAAAATCCTGAAGCTACCCAATCTGGAAATATTTCAATGCAAACTGATAAGAAACTGAAAGGGGCTTTGCCCCACAATACAGGTTCAAAGTAATTGGAGACTATTCAAATCCTCTTAGTAAGCCAAACTTGGCAGCCTCACAGAAATGAATCAGGCAGTTCCAATATAACCAATATAACCCAACCTGCTTTGCCTAAGAAAACTATTTTGCTTCACCCAGGCTTATTAATTTTCCTTTAGTGTTGGCTACATCACATCTCCATTCACCAAATTGTGTCTTTCATGTGGGATCCTATTTTTCATTTCCATTCCATGATTTCAATATAGATAAAAGGGTTCAAACTGGAATAAATCAAAGGCCAATCTCCCTTTTAATGTACAGTAACATTTATGGTGGTTCTGGGACATTCTATGCTTTTGAATATAAGTAGATATATAGATTTTGTTGCCTGTTGTTTATGTCTGGGCACAGCTGCTTTTGCCTTCCTTTTGTCCCATTTTGCCAAATAAATGGTTTTAGTGTTTGCTAATATTTATTAAATAAACATCAAATTTGTTTTTTTTTGATGTGTTGAACTGTATGTATGTTTACTCTGATTTAAATAAAGGGACAAGTGGAAGTGTGTTGAGTGTAAACTGAACTAGAAATTACTCAGAGCAGTTTTCCAACACTTAAAATAGTTGATCTAACTTCAGAGGCCATTTAGGCTGCAGCACTAATCAATACCAACTTTTTCAAAATGATTTTTTTTTCAAGTGGTTGGTCTGCTATCCAACCACCTGAAGTATAACTACCATTAACTCTACTCAGCCTGGCAAGCTCCTACTTAGACTGATCATTGCAGTAGTTGCTCCTTATACGCATTGTTGTTTTAGATTGTTTCCTTATTCCCCAAACAGTCTTTTCATATGGATGTTTTGTTGTTTGAATCAAGCACACATTTAGTAGTTTCCAAAGTTTCTTGATTTATATCCTAGACTTCCTTAGTGTCCACAACTTTTCTTAATTTAACATAATGTATCAATTCAATTACTCCTGTTCCAAGCAGTAATGAAGATATAGGATAGGAAGCAAGCTGATATTCTGTATAACCTAATAATTAATTTCTTCAATGTATCATTTTATTATTTTGCTTTTGTACAGTTCTGCATCATTTTCTTTGGTCATTTGCAGCCCATGTATCAATCATGACAGGGGGAAAATGTACCTGTGTGTTTCCAAATGAAACAGCTAATTTACCAAACCAGCCAATTAGTTCCTGCTATCTATAGGTAGGTAGATCACATACCTCAAACAAAGCCAGATATTTTTTTTAAAGTGCAAAACATTTGTGGTGCCCTTTCTGTCTCTCCTTCTCCCTTCTCCTCCATAAGAACCTATCTAATCAAATTCTAGAAGAACAATGAGACATAAACAGCCACGATATGTCCTTCAGCCACTAATCTGGAGACAGAATTTGCAGAGCTGATAAAATTATCCAATTACTTATCTCAGTATCAGACAGTCCATCCTCAGGACTGTCAATATATAAAAGAAAAGATGAAACAGAGTTTGAGGCTTGGGGGGGGGGAGTAAACTATTATATCTTTGAATCTCATTGCACTCTCTCAGAAGCAATTCAAACATTCCTGATTGGAAATGATGCCTCTAATCATTCTGAACTTTCAGCTTGAAGATTCAGTCTAAAAAGTTATTCATTGAAATTCAATCAAATTGGATTACCCTTTTGATGTTTTACAGAGTTCACCAGTGTGGCAAATTAGGCCTCTACTCTAATTTCTTAAATACTTATTGCATCATCTCTACAGTCCTACTATGCATCATCTCTACCATCCTACTATGACAAACATTCCCCAGAGTTATGTTTAGAACCTTGTCAAAGATGTATAGGGATTTGTTTTATAATCATACTATATTACCAACAGTTATACGGTACCTGAAGGAGTAATCGATAAAGACAACACACTAACATCAAACAGGAATGTTCTTGATTTCATAGGGGGGGAAATGCTAATTTTGTTCTCTGCTCCCCAATACCATAATCTATTATTGGTGACAGCTTTTTGCCTTTGCAGTTTTACTCTTGGCAGTTTGCATTATGTGAAAAACTACTTTATGTTTAAGTGCTAAACATTTCTGCTTCTTTCTGGCAATCAGTGTTAATTTCATTTTCATTACCTAGTAAAAGACTTTATTAAAGACAGAACATTTTCATGAATTTAGCTCAAGAATAGGAAACATATGTGACTCTGGGCACCAGAAGCTGACAGACACCATCCTGGGCACCAGCTAGTTTCCCTGGCTTACTTTTAATTTGTTTTTAATTAAAAGACTCTAAAACAAGAGGCAAATAGAAAACTGTATGCTGCAAAAAAGCCAGCCTTGAGTATCCTCTTTATTTCCAGTAAATATATGCTTAAGATTCCCTATTTTCCAAAAAGCCTCTGCACAGAAAATAATTTAGAATGTTTTTTCCCCCTTCCATTCAATCACATCAGATTCTCAGACGCTGCCTGGACTAGTCACTGCAGTTTTCTTGACAGGGTTTTTCAGAAGTGGTTTGCCATTACCTCTTTTCTTGAACTCAGAGAAAATGACTGGCCTGGGGTCACCCAGGTGGCTTTGTCCCCAAGAAATCACAAACCCCCAATTCTAAAATCTGATGCTTTATCCACTGCATTTATCTTTAATAATATAAGAAAATAAATACTATATTTTTAAAAGAAAGGAATGAGAAACTGTATCTAATTTTGTATTAGGAATTATGGCCATTTTCCCAGTGATGGAAAATGAATGGGTGGATAGGAGTGAGTGAGTGAGTGAGTGTGTGAGTAAGGATGGAAAGAAGGAAGGAAGAAGGGAGGGAGGGAGGGAAGGAAAGAAGGGAGGGAGGGAGGAAAGAAAGAAGGACAATAAACTTTGTTTTAGTAAATTAAGGTTTTGTGTCTGATCTTGCTCTTGTAAAGCCACTTTATGAAAGCACCTATCCAAATGTGTCACTCCAACCTGTTTGCCTGTTTTTGTTCTGTACTTTGCAATTCTACTGCTGTAGTCACAACACACACTTTTTAACTCCCAGCCTGCAGGCCAGATGCATCACGTGCTGTCCATACCCATGCCCAGTTTAGCGAAGAGGAAAAAAGTCCCAACACATCACGTGATGTTGCAGTGACAACATGAAGTTTGACACCCCTGATCTATAGATTGGAAAGTTTGCCAGGGAATCAGGCTTTTGAAAAGAAACACATACCTTCCTAAATTACACATAAAGGCTATGTAGACAATGTGAGAGACTCCGCTTATTTAACATGTAGATTTTTCCAAAGGTTAGAGCAATCTTGATACTCTGGAGCTCTTACATGGTAAAGACTTTGTGCCCCAGAACGTCAGGTAAATACTCCTTGATTCTGCTTAGCATCAGAAATATTTTGCCAAATCCCTTGGTGGATATG
Source organism: Ophiophagus hannah (assembly GCA_000516915.1). Lineage (NCBI taxonomy): Eukaryota > Metazoa > Chordata > Lepidosauria > Squamata > Elapidae > Ophiophagus > Ophiophagus hannah. The sequence goes on from AZIM01000999.1 coordinate 527,599, forward strand.
TGACAACAATACCAGAACAGACTGCTTTGTATTCTGCTGTGGAACACTAGCTTTTTTTTTTACTGGGAAAATCAGAAGAAGGTAATACATACTATACCTGGTTCTAGATTATCTCCTTTAAGTTCTGATGTTCTTTCTATTGTCCCCAATGTGTTTATGAGATTGAAACATAGAAATATAGGGCTGGAAGTGGCCTCAGAGTCTTCTAGTCCAACCTTTTGCTCAAGGCAGGAGTCTTATACCAAGCAGAGGAAATGCATAATGCATTAATATGTGAAAAGGACATATAGATGTGTGCATATTGCTTTTGGTCTGATCATAAATGGCCTCCAGAATCCTCCCCACTCCTTGGACTAAAAAATAATGGACAAAAAAAAGGAATTATCAGGTTCACATACCCTCCCCCCCCAAATGCAAAAAAATGTTGGAAGTAAATTGATGGAATTGGATGGCAAGTGTGAGAGAGCAGCAACTTTAGTATATTAGTTTGCTGGAGAGTGAAGAAGCTGGTAGAAAATAAAGTGGAGGAGTAGTGAAATACATGTATGAAATGTGATTGGGCTGGGAAGATTTGCACAACTTTGGACTGAAGTGTTAGATGGAGCTGAATGGCAGAGGACATTGTTGGTATGTGATGACATGCTGGAATCAATCTTTGTAGGCAATAGGAGTGACATTGATCATTTTAAATAGTTATTTCTTTCACAAGAGCTGTTGTGGCTGGGTATATCCACCAGAGTCACAAGTATCTACAAACTTGAAGTAATTATCAGTACCATTCAAGTGAGGAGATCAGCTTGTGACTAAAGACTGGTTTGGAGAAGTACTGGAGGCTTTACCTGAAATATTCACAAAGATATGACTTTTAGAACAAACTTTGGGAAAAGGTTCATACCTAAACTTCACTAAGATGAGAGGACTGACATACAGGATGAAAAATTGGGAACCTTTATGTAACACAAAGGCCTGATCAATTACTAAGAGGGTCCTAAATATCGGGACCTAAACTTTTATGTATAAGTTGTACACACGTACACACACACAAACACACACACACACACACCAATAAGAAACTGAATTCTCAGCATTCTATTATACTATTGTGCTTATAAATGACAATAGTTACTGTCTGGTAAAAAGTAAAAGTAATCCATGATGTTCTTCATGAGCATGTCAAGTGCCAGGGAAATCAAGAGATTCAGGCAGTTCAAATGATTTATTGCAAGTTTCAGCTTTTTACAATAATCTGACCAACTAAGAAGCAAGGGAAATAAGTGGAAGGAAGAAAGGAATTCAAAGTGGGCAGGACTTAGATCTCTTGCTTGTGCGCAGGGACTCTTGACTTATAATGCATTTGACTTCTTCCTCAGTCTCAGCCTGGTCATTTCCTACAGAGCATTTCTCTCTCACTGAGAGTGAATTGCAGGATCAAGGACTTCTCGTATACTTCCCCATTCAAGAACATACTGTATGTACTTGATAAAATGTATTCTCCAATGTTGAATGAAATAAAAGTAGTCCAAGACATTATAATCTCTGCATGAATGCCAGAGCCACTATACCAAGCTCTCTAGGTATGCTGTAGGTCATTAGAGCTTCGGAATTGTTTTGTAGAAAGCAGATTTTTATGAACTTGAAGTAAATACTCTAAATGAAAAAGTTAAGTGGTCATTGTTATGAAGGTTGGATAGTAGATGTTCAGTCCATCCTTTTCAGGCTAAATGACCCTTCACAAGTTCCATTTCACATCATTTACACAGCTCTCAGAAGATTTATTTCTTTTCCTTTTGTTAAAGACTCTTGCATCTAAAACCAAGAAATTCTATAAGTCTAATTACATTTATCTTGTCCTATGTAATGGGCCTTGAAATTAAAACATATATACATTGTACAATATAATAAACAATCCGATTTCTAGATAGCAATGCTGGTGATGTAAACCTCATAATTGAGCAAAGCTTGGTGAAAAGTTATGACTGTGTACTAAGAAAATTTATAGATTCAAAGTTATAATATTCATATGTCTTAAGAGGAACGCCTTTTAAAAGCATCACATTTTTAGTTGCCAGAAAAAGTTACATTAATTTTTCAACTCATAATTACATGAAGCTAACATCTAGCAAGCAACCTGAAAAATGACTGAAGCCATACTTATTTCTGCTTCATTTCTTGGTTTCCAATTCAAGGGGAAGGGGGAGAGCATGGCGGGGGGGGGGACTCAGGAATGTGGTGCTTCAGCCAGCTAGCCATAACATCAACCAGCCAGAGTGAGAACCAAGGTCATGTCAACGGACACCTGTTGAAGTTGAGCAGGAACCTACACCTGGACAGTTTGGCCCATGTGACCTGAGAGACAAAGGAGGGTGGGGAAGTTTTATTCTTTTAATTATCCCTAAGCATAGGAATAATTTAGAGCTAGCTTCACCTTTCTAAGTGCCAATATGATGTATTCAATAAAGGATATCTTGAACCTGAACAAAGTGTTTAAGTCCTGAGTTCCCTGAGCTCATTACTCAGAGTACACATATTGAGAACATATATGGCATACATCACATATTCAATCAGATATTTGAGGATGTGGAATGATTCCATATGTGATGCTTGAATTTTATTATGAATACTTTTTTTAGATCATCAATTGAAGTGAAATGAATGCATATGCAGCAGGAGTACATAGAGGACTTACACGTGTTCACTGAAACATATATAGCATGCTTACAAAGTATCATTTCCACTGAGTTGACTTCAATTCCTTCAAGTGTCTTCCCCCACCCTCAACTTCCTAGTTCAGCTTATAGCCTTGTCTAGGTTACAGTCTTCTGGTCTTGTATCTAAGTATTAATCAGCTTCTACCCTGCTATGTTCCAGAGTCCAGAAATAATCAACTTTTCAACACCAAGAATCAGTACTATACATTAAGTTGCAGTCAAGAAGATTTATTGCTTAAGCCCATAAGAGTCTAGTCATCTAATGTTGACTAGACTCTTATGGACTTGAGCAATAAATCTTCAATGCTAAATTGGTGGTAAAAAGAGGCAACGGAATACAAGAGGGTTTGGAGTTTTACCATTTGCAGATATGTAACAACTCTAGGCTGAAAACTCACTTAACTCCACCCCCTACCTCTGCCTTTCTTCTCCTCCACAAGTTAGATATATAGTGTTAAAAGATTAGATGCAAAGCTCACTGCTGCAGTGCTGTCTCAGTCCAACCAAGCAATATTTTAACCTACTGAATGTTCATAAAGAGCTGTTATCCATTCCTAAAATTACATTATTAAAAACACACTTAAAATATCCTGCCTGAAAGTAACAAAATATCCACCTACTTTCTTAGGAATGACCCTTTCTGCAAAAGTGAAGGATACTTGGGTCACCTTCTATTCATTATAAACCTGGAAAAATTCATGTGTGTGTGTGTGTGTGTGTGTATTATTCTTGACTTTGTTGGAAAAGCAATTTTTATAGAAGCTTAATTCTGCACAGCAATTAAGGTGCAATGCAGTCAATATTCCCGCCACAGATTTCTCCACATGATGAATTATCTCTTCAGTAATTGTGTCCCTAAGTGTTTCCTCTTGGTTGTGGTTTCCCAGACTGCCAGTCAGTTTTCCAGAAAGCAAATAATCACATGAATGGATGCATACAAATTGTCAGAGAGATTAAATAACACTTACACACGTGTGTGTGAATGTATGTCACTGAGAATCTACTTGAGTAGCCCTATCTTTAACCTCTAGCTGTGGGAAAAATAATCAGAACTGATCATTAATAAATATCAGTGTAACAAAGTAAGTATAATGTAATGATAGAATACCCTAGCCAAAAGTAATAATTTATGGGAGAAGTTACTTTAGTTTAATAATTAAGCTAATAATAGTAATCAAAGAGGGAAAAGCAGCAGAATAATTTTACCATGTTTGCTTCCCTAGTAATAAAAAGTCTTCCCCATTCCCCATTACTTTCCCCATAATGGAAGATAAATCATGATCCTTTTTTTAACCTGAGTTGTACCAGTAAATAGAAAATATCTGCAAGTTTTTACCTACACTTATAAATCTTTTGATTTGAAATTAAGTACACCACTGGTATATTTAATAAATAAACTTTTTTAAATGCTTTCTTTAACTTTTAATGGTATCGCTAAACCCTGCTATTTTTGTATATGCATGATATTCACACATTTTAAAAAGATAGAAACAACATACCCTTTTGCAACTCAACTTACTGTTTGTGTTTTAAAGACAGTATCATAGAGTGTGACTTTACTGTAATGGCCTCATTTCTAGCTCCTATAATGTCAAATCTATGTAATGGAATATAATTAATGATAGATGTGTGAGAATTGGGGGTAGGGTATTTCCTTTTTAAAAGAAAAACATGGAATAAGCAATAGGATTGACTCACACAAACTATCATTATTTGTATTTTTCAAGCTAGACCTACAATAACAGATTGGAACACCTTGCAGGAAATTTCAGTTTTTTTAAATGCATACTTTCTATTCATCTCATATCTCTACCTATCTTCACTCAAGCCATTAATGAACATATTGGAGTGTATGGGACTCAGGATAAACCATGTACTCCATTTCCCAAAAATAAGACCCAACTGGAAAATAAGACCTAGCATGATTTTTCAGGATGCTTATAATTTAAGCCCTACCCCCAAAATAAGCCCCAATAAGATTGTCAATCAGACCAACACATTTAGTACCATATTTTCCTGAAAATAAAACCTAACTGTAAAATAAGTCCTAAAGAGTTTTTTGCAGCAAAAATTAATATAAGACCCAGTCTTATTTTTAGGGAAACACAGGTAGTACCAACTCAATATTCAGAATGGCTGAGGAATCATTCATGAGGCAGCAAATCATTTGTTTTTATTGTACATGGTTAATATATAAACTCAATAAATAAAATGAATGAAGAGGACTTCATGAAATTATTTGTTACCATTCATCCAATTATTACGTGTTTTGTCAATAAGGGCATCCCTATATAGTTTAGCAAAACCTTTGTTGAAATCAAGATATATCAAGTGTAAAGCATTCCCACAATCTATTATATAAATTAGTACATTAAAATGAGATAGGAATAACATGGTTTCTGGGATTTCCAATCCCTTAATACTAAGTCTTTTAATTCGGATTGTGTTTCTCAGATCTCAGGAAATTCTGGCTCACTTTTGAGCTTAGTTTTACTTTTACCAGCTTCCCTTGTGATACCAAATTTGATCCTATTCTTTCTAATTTTCAGAGTTATAGATAGAAGAACAGAAAGGTGATCATGTAGAGTCCCAAGTGTCTTTACATATATTTTTTTCTATCAATTTACAAAGATGAACCAGAAGGCTGGTTCAAGGTTCATGTTTGACTCTTGAACTACTTTTTCTTTTTGGTTAGGTCAAGTCACTGTAGCTTTGAAACAGTTGCCTCGACTAGTCCCTGCAGTTTTCATGGAAGGTTTTTTGAAAGTGGTTTGCCATTGCCTCCTTCCTAACGTTAAGAGAGAGTTACTGCCCCAAAGTTACCCAACTTTGTGCCTAACACAGGACAGAACTCATAGGCTCCTGACTTCCTAAACCATGACACCAAACTAGATCTCAGAACTAGTTTATCTGAATGAATAAAAATAGTTAAGCTTGGCCTTTTGCAAAACTAACTTTAAAAAAGCCCAAATTAATTTGAATTAAAAGCTGAATTCAATTAAATTCAATTGAAATGTTTTCTCTGCTTATTGTGTAACAAGCTAGATAAGAAAAGAGGAAAAAAAGAGTGTACAATCCTTTGTTCATTGTGTAAGTCTGGTAGATGGCAATGCTGAGGGCAGATATTTTCCCTACTGAAATAAATTCAATTGCCATGTTAGAGAAAAATTGTTGACTAAAGCTGAACTGGACAAAAGACACTAATCAAATAAAAAGGAACAGCAAGACTTCTTTACTTATGGATCCCTGAGAGGGAGAAATAGTAATTTCCCAGAGGCCCCTAATTTAATTGATTTATTTTCCCCTTGATCCAATTTTAAAATATACCTGTGATACTTTTATGGAAAATTTGTAGTCATAATATTAATCCAAACAGAATTAAAAGATATTTTTTCCTTTTCCCTGTGGTTCAAATAGAAATGGATTTTATCAGCACTTCAAATGAAAACGAGCATGGTGAGCATGTAAGGAAATATATCAGAAATTTGTATCTGCACCATTTCCATGCTGCCGAAATAAATACACCTGACTTTCTTCCTATTTGATATTCTCCAATACATAAAGTACATTTGTATGATGTCACAACTCAGAAAGTGTCACCTCTTTAGGGACAAAAATAAATTAATTAAATTTCACAAACATACATGTAACCAAAATTAAATAAAAACATGCCCAGAACNTACAGAGCTTACAGTCTGCAAAACAAGAATTTTAGTGACAACAAAACTATTGCTTTTTTGTAATAAAAATAAAAAAAATCTTCCAAATAAAACCTTAATGATTTTAGAGACATGTCAGTACAGATTTTGACAATGATATAGAAATTTTTTCCCATTGTCTTTTTCCAGGAAGCTTTTTTTTATTTTCTAGTTTAGTCTCTAGACCTGGTTATTCCTTGAGGATCTGCCACTCAAATATAAACCTGGTTTAAATTTAGTTTACCTTCCATCTAGAATAGAAGGGGGGCTATTGTCAATGTCATGTGTTAAGTATTGCCAAATATGGTCATAGAGTGGAGTTGGCTAGCAGACTCCACNTGAAGCTTTGGACAGCGCCGGCTACAAAAGCCAGCACCTGCTGCAGCTGAGTGGCTTTTTGCTTAAATGAAGAAATAAAGAATTTTACCTGCTCCTGCCACGTCCTGCCTCTTTACTCTGCAAGCCCACTTAACACTGGCGATGAAGATGGGATTCTGAGCTGAAGAGAGAACAAAGGATACCTTGTGGGAATTTGGACTCCATCTTCACCGGCCACCTCAACGATTGCAACCCTGCTGACCAACATGGCACACCGCCCAATGTTGATTCCCTACGACTCAGCAAAGGAAAAATGGTCCTCATACATGGGCCAATTTGACCTGCACCTAGAAGTCAACGGACTCCATGTGGCCCCTGACTCAAAAAAGAAAGCCCTGTTCCTCACCTACTGCGATTCCGAACTCTACAAGATGGCAGATGCCCTCGTGGCAAACGATCTGCACAGCATATTCTGGGATGAGCTCCAAAGGGCACTCAAAGAACATTATGACCCCTCTCCCTCCTACCTGGTGAGCCGACATGAATTTTACATGTGGAGCCAGCAGGAAGGGGAGACGATGAACACATTCATAGCCACACTTCACAAAATATCAAAGAACTGCTGGTTCTCAGACACCTAAGGGATGATCTGAGATCAAATCATCCTGGGAATGAGGGACCTAATGCTCCAAAAGAGACTCTTAGCCCGGGAGGATGTTTCCTTCAAGGAAGCCATTGATGAGCCATGGAATCCTCAGACAACTCAGCAGCATGAATAAAAAGGGGCCAGGATAGTCCATGCCACCCAGGTTGACCAACAAAAAGACTCAGCCTCTGAAGAAAGTGATGAGGATGATGGAGAGGTCCACAAAGTAAAGTCCGGTAAGCCAGATGGAAAGCAAGGGAATAGATAGTGCGGGGGTTGTGGAGGAAGCCACCATTGCTCGGCATGCTGCTTCAAGGACACGATCTGCTGGAGATGTGATCACAGGGGCCACATCGCAGAGGTATGCCGAGCAAGCCAACCAACCAACCAACAAAACAAGCGAGTATCCTCACGAGTGGGGCAAAATGGCCATGGGGGGGGGTGAAAGAACCCTGGCAGGAAATTCAAAAAGAGAGATGACGCCAGGGAAGAAGAAGTGCACTTCACCTTCATTGGTTACGCCCAGACCCAAGTGCGGCAAACCAATGCCTACAAGGCCAACAAAATAATGGCCACAGTGTTCATCAAAGGCAAACCATGCTGGATGGAANTAATTTCATGGGACACACTAAAAAGACTACAACCCAATCTGTGGCGCAACCAACTGGAACCACAGATGATCATATTAAAAGACTACCAGAGCTGCCACATACACGTCCTGGGCAGGAAGATAGCCCACATAGAATACGGCCATTTTCAAGGAAACCTAACACTCACCATAGTAGACCGAAACCGGCCAAGCCTACTGGGAAGAGAATAGTTCAAGCCTCTCCAAATCCACATCACCAGTGTTTACACAGCAGAGACCACACCCCCATGCCCGGCAGAAGACCTCGCAGAACTGGAGCAGGAATTCAGCGATGTCTTTGATGACAAACTGAGCAAGTACACAGGGACCCCAATATCATTTAACTTAGACCCCAAAATAGCCTTGTCTGACTCAAGCCGCAGCGAGTCCCATTTGCTCTCTGGCCCAAAGTCGAGGAACAATTAGATAAGTTAATTGCCCAAGGGGTCCTCGAGCCAGTTGACCATGCCAAATGTGAGACCAGTTAAACCAGATGGGTCAGTCAGAATTTGTGCTGACTACAAGATGACCCTCTCCAGCAAAGCACCTATCCTATGCCAGTAGTGAAGCACCTCCTGCACTCCCTGGGCTGAGGAACAATATTCGCCAAGTTAGATCTGGCCCAGGCCTATCAGCNGACTCAAGCCGCAGCGAGTCCCATTTGCTCTCTGGCCCAAAGTCGAGGAACAATTAGATAAGTTAATTGCCCAAGGGGTCCTCGAGCCAGTTGACCATGCCAAATGGGAGACCAGTTAAACCAGATGGGTCAGTCAGAATTTGTGCTGACTACAAGATGACCCTCTCCAGCAAAGCGCCTATCCTATGCCAGTAGTGAAGCACCTCCTGCACTCCCTGGGCTGAGGAACAATATTCACCAAGTTAGATCTGGCCCAGGCCTATCAGCAACTGCCCGTCAACAAGGCAACCGCTGAAGCACAGACAATCATCACCCACCAAGGCACTTTTAAATGCAAGCAGCTACAGTTCGGAGTAAGCATCACCCCTGCCTTGTTCCAGACCATTATGAAAAGGCTATTGCACACATCCCAGGGGTAATACCATATTTCGATGATGTGATCATTTTGGCCAAAAGCAGAGAACAACTGATAGAGTGACTGAGGACAGTACTGGGGAGATTCCAAGAAGGCGGACTGAAATTAAAGAGGAATAAATGTCATCTGGCCATTCCCCAAGTGGAATTTTTGGGCTTCCTGATAGATGCATCCATCATCCAACCCACAAACGGGAAGCTGAAAGCAATATGGGAAGCCTCCACCCCACAAAATAAAGCAGAACTGCAAGCCTTCCTGGGGTTGCTCAACTTTTATAATGTCTTTCTACCACAGAAGGCAACCATTGCAGAACCACTCCATAGACTACTAGATAAAATGACCAACTGGACCTGGGGGCAACGTGAGGCCGACACTTTTAAGAAAATAAAAAACATCTTGACATCCAGCACTGTCCTCATACAATACAGCAAGACACTACCACTCACACTCACATGAGACGACGCCCCTATGGAATCAAAGCAGTCCTCAGCCACTGACTGTACAATGGGACAGAAGCCTCCATCGCATATTACTAGAAGACATTGTCAAAAACTCAAAGGAACTATAGCCAAATTGACAAAGAAGCGCTTGCCACAGTCACAGGAGTCAAGCGCTTCCATGAACAGCTTTATGGAAGACAATTCGATTTGTTTACCGATCACAAACCTTTGCTGGGCATCCTTGCTGGAGATAGACCCACACCAAACATCCTCTCACCCAGGATGCTAAGATGGACTGTGTTCCTGGCCACATACAGCTACTGCCTAATCCACTGGTCAGGAAAAGACATCTCACACGCTGACGCCCTGAGCTGCTGTCCCCTTCCAGACCTCGCTGAAGACCCACTGCCATCCACCACAGTACTGCTAGTAGAAGAGCTACAGCTGGGACTGATGATGTCCACAGAGATCGCGAGACTCACAGCCCACAACAAAACCATGGCACGGATTTCAAACTGGGTGTGGAGGGGATGGCCAGAAGCAATAGAAGGGGATGAATTTAAACCATATAAAAACAGACAGGCTGAGCTGTCAGTGCTCAAGGGCTGCATACTTTGGGAGGAGAGAGTAGTCATTCCACCCCCACTAAGAAATAGAATACTGACACTGCTACATGAGGGCCACCCGGGGATAGTCCGCATGAAAGCCCTGGCCAGAAGCTTTGTGTGGTGGCTAGGGCTGGACAAGGAAATAGAGACCTGGGTCGCCACCTGCATCCCCTGTCAAGAAACCCGACCAGCCCACCCAGCAGTGAGCCCCAGAAAGTGGAAAATATCCACAGTTCCATGGGCCTGGGTACACGTCGACTTTGCTGGGCCCTGCCAAGGACAAACCTTCCTCATAGTGGTCAATGCATACTCCAAATGGTTGGAAGTAATACTAATGAAGTCCACCATGACAGAGGCCACCATAAGAACCCTTCAATGACTATTGTCCACCCACAGGCTACCGGACATCCTTGTCTCCGACAACGGGCCGCAGTTCACCTTGCAGCCGTTTGGATTCCTAGCCGGACTAGGGATCAGACACGCACTGTCTGCACCTGCACACCCAGCTACCAACAGACAGGCAGAGAGAATGGTCTGCACAAACAAAGAAACCCTCAAGAGAATGAGCTGGGGAATGGAAATGAGGAGACAAAAAAACTATACAAGATTATTATGGAAAACTGTATTCTCAAGAGAATATTCAAGAAGAAAAAGTTAAGCAATATTTACAGAAAGCGAATTTACCTCAGATACCAAAAAACATTGAGACAATGTTAGAAGGGAATATAACGATAATGGGAAACTAAATAGAAGCTTTAAAAAAAACAGNAATACCCAAAACATGGTCAGAAGTATATATCATACTTATACCGAAGGAGGATACAGACTTGCAAAAAGTTAAAAATTACAGACCTATATCCCTATTAAACCCGGACTATAAAATTTTTGCTTCAATCTTTGCAGAAAGATTGAAAAGATATTTAAATAACTTTATCCATGTTGATCAAAATGGATTTCTGCCAAAGAGACAAATTAAAAACAATGTGAGAATAATTCTGGACACTTTGGAA
>AZIM01001000.1:12768-24708 GCA_000516915.1 Ophiophagus hannah
GAGCCCCAGGGGAAGTTGGTTCCACAAGGCTGGTGCCGCTACAGAGTAGGCCCTCCCCCGGGGTATTGCCAGCCGACACTGCCTGGCAGACGGCACCCCAAGGAGCCCCTGCTTGTGCACACGCACAGGGCAATCGGAATTCGATACCGGTAGGAGACGCTCCCGCAAATATGTGAAAATAGGCAAGTCTGTTCTTTAAAAAAGCTAAGGCCACATTCCAAAAGATATTGAATGCATGTATGGGCTACATAGTATGGCTCTCAGTTTCAAAATGAATGATTGGAACTATTTTTCAGAAGGTTTGTTTGGATATGACAACGTACATGGTCACGACTTCCTCTGTTCCTGTAATATGATATCAAAATTCCTACTGGAAATGATGACAAGCCCAAAGATTTATTTTCCTGTCCCAATATCCAAAGACTGCCAACACTGCAAAAAGAAATTGCCCAAAGCGTTTCTCACTGCACCAAACCTTAAACTGGAAGTAATATTATCTGATTTGTGACTGTTGAGAAAAATGGTGGGCTTCCCTCCCATATCACTTTCGAAATCTGGCTAAGAAAACAACAAAAATAGCAACAGCAGAAAACTTTAAAATAAGTTAGTTTTGTAACCCCTGTCATTAATAACATTGCTTGGAAACTACTGACAGAACAGTTTAATGTGATCACCATTTAATATTTAGTTTATTATTGTGCTGGATCCTGGAAAGGTGCGTAATATGAGTTGTTTGCCTGTTTCATTTCTCATCACAGCCAACATACATGAGGTCTCTCCTTTGCTTTCCTGTATTTCCTGCCGTCTTCGCTATTATAAGTTGTGTTGTGGGAGTTCTATTTATAGTACAAGGAAAGGAAAAAGCACTTCTGGAGGCAGGAAAACCAACCAAGGAAAGAATCAGAGGAAGTGCGGCTGCCATTTTACCAAACAATTTGGAAAGCATTGAGCTTCGAAACTCACAAGTGTTGTCATTGTTGCTAAGAATATGAACTGAGCACAATTCCTTTGTTTGTCCTCCAGAAGTATTCAAAAGGGCAGCTTGTATGAGAAGGATAACGGAATGAAGAAATCCTAATTTAATCGGTGTACTAAATAGCAGAGCAGTATAGAGGTAAAGTATCCAGTCTACATTTTTATTTCTAAGTTTCTTAGCGATGCAAATAAGGTTGTCTTTCTTCAGAATTCTGCTTCCCTAAGCTCACTGCTCCATCTCTGTGTTTATTACTTTGATTGGCTGGAATCAATGGGAATTGTACTTTGGCATCTGAAAACTAAATGTGCTGGGGACATTGAATCTCAAGTGGAAGCAACTGGGATGCCAATACAGATGCTGTGTCAGAATTTCTGTAGAAACAAAAGGAGACTATAATAAATCAAAGAAAGATGAAGTCTGACAATATCTAATGCCCATGTTCTTGAATAACTCATGTCTACATTACCGAAAAAGTACACTGTTAAACTTGTTGTGTCTGGTTTGTGGCAAATATCAGAAATTGCACGAGTGGGACATGATCTAAATGTCTGCTTTTACAAGAGCTGATCCTACTGCTAAAAGCAGGTAGAGACCATTTAGCGACATGTCTGCAAGATCTCCTGATGCCTTCTCACTTTCACTGGTCTGGGGAAATTTTGTAATTGTATGGATTTTGTTGGTTTGCTTTCATGGATTCAGAACTTTCATTAAGAAACACTGGTCACTGTGAGAATGGGCTGTGATTCACAGCATCCTATGCCTTAATAAATGTGTTAGGCTTTACAACGGTCCAAAACTTTGTTATTGTTGTTGTTGTTGTTATAGCTTTTTTGGTTTCTACTACTCTCCTGAACCATTTAGAACATAGTTTAGTAGAAAAGAAACTATAAATAAACTGATGGTGATGAATACTATCAAGATAGGGTAGCTGTATTTGTTTGAAACAATGGCAAATAGTTTATTCTTTGTGTTGGTAGAAAACATCAGTGGTGTAGTCGCCTCTGGTCTGAGATCTGAAAAGTATTAGCTGCCCTTTTCATTCTCAACTGGCACTCTAATTTCAGTGGCTAACTTAAAAATCCAGGGTGACTTCTTTCCAACCTCTTGTGTCTTGAGGGGAAGTATAATGGCAGTCACAACTGTACAAAGTCCATCCTTTTTCATTTCATGAACCTTTGTTGAGCTCCACTCCACCACAAAAGGCAGCATATAAATGTGAATAAAAAAATGTGCATGTTGCCTTATCAATCTGTATATTTATATTTTATAATCTGTATATTTCTTTTATTGCCCCTCTTCCCAGTCACTGGCTTCATCTGACTTCCCTCCCCCAGTTAGGAAAATGACAAAGCCTAGTCCAACACATTTTTAAAAACCATAAGGCTCCCTTTGGCGATATCAGGAGAAGATAGGGACTCCGGTACAGCTAGGGATGTCTATATAAGTCAACCTTCTTCATGTGCTGGGTGTAACATGAAGGTAGAGTCACAATGGAAGAATTGTGGTACCAGAGCATATTTCTACTATGCTAAGATTAAATATAAGGCCTTCTGTCTATTCTGCTTAATGAAATACATTTTTGGAGAAGTTTGTTTTGCCTCTAAGAAAATCAAATTTGTAGGCGTTTCTGGAAGTTAAAAGTTGAAGAGGCATATTACTATTCAGCAGATATTTTTAAAAGTTAGTGTTATGTACAAAATTACGTAGAGCCACATGAAAGTTGCGTGTTCACCTAATAACAAAATAAAAGTGTATAAATAGGAAGTAGTATAAATTAATAAGATGAGAACATGGGAATATCTGAAACTCTGCTAGACTGAACCGAACAGTTATCAATGTTTGCAAGCATATACATGCAACCGGGGCGGGGGGGTTTGTGCCTGCAAGCGCCTCCATGATAGGCTCCTATCTAATACGTTTTGATTACACTATTTTAATTTTTGAAAATAAATGAAAAGCAGGCACATTGCAAAGCAAAATTCCAAATACAGATGTAAAATTGATCTAAAAACACTTAAAAACTAGAATGTTAACCCTGAAAGGTGATTTTTTTTTAAATTTTAGTGGTGGAAAGTAGCATCTGGGATTATTAAAAGAGCAGGTAGCAGGAAGTGGCCTCACCAGTTTTAGTTCTGGTGAATGGTATTTTGGGGTCTGACTATATTTCCTGCACTCATTTTTTGAAAGCACTCATAACATTATCATCATGTTTTGGGACTCAGATATTACACTCTAATGGAAGCATGCTTGGGGAATGCCTTCCAGTTGTCTTCTCGATGAAATGGATTACAGCTTCCAAAATTTGCAGCCAGTTCTTCTTTCCCATAAAGCGAAGATATTAGACTGTAGAAAGCTGATTTGTCCATTGCCTCCTGACTGGTACAGATGTGAATAGAGAAAAACAAAAACAACTTTCTAATGGAAACCCTCACAGACATACAGTATAGTCTTGAGAAAGAACTACACAACCACAATAATGCTGTTTGTTCCAAGAATTTAGTCAGCTTGCATTCCACAAATAGCACAGCATTCCTCAAAGACAGATCTCTGAGCTGCAGTGCTAATTCGTTTTGGAAACTTAGAGGGTTTTTAAGGCTGTATGAAGGATGGTAGGAGGTTGGTCAGTCAAAGCAGAACAGATTTTCTAAAAACAAAAATCTCAGCCTTTGGCTGCCTCCTTCCTTGGATCCCTGCTGACGAGTTTCAGCTGATGGAAGAGAAGAACTGTTGGGTTTGTTCACTCACGATGTGCGTCCTGTCTTGTGTCTGACTCATGACATCAAATTTAAGATTGTATAGGCAGTAGAACAATAACAAAGATTCAGGGTGATCCTCAAACCATATCTAATGTTAGTGCCCTTCTTGGCTGAATCATGTGGCTAAAACAGTTCTGTTCATGGCTTGTTGCTACCATTTATTGTGTAATCTATGGGCAAAAGAAGCTTGCTTTGGCCCCAACAGTCCACCCCAATATGTATTTGATGGTACAGCTTTGCCCTTTCAATTGTGGTAATGATCTGTTTTGTCTGTCATTGCAAAAGCAGGATTCAGTGATGGGAGTATCTGCACAGACCTCTCTGCCAGACAAATAGAGCAATGGGGGATATGGGCATCCAGGGGCAAGGAGAGCAAGTGTCATCATGTGCACACTGATGTCATCACACCTATGATATAAATGTATGATATTTGCAAATTTCATAATTTGTGCCTTGCACAATGATGTCATGAGTCACTTGTCATCATTGTAGTTTGTACCCATGCCTATCGTGGTAGTTAGCTACTTCATGGTGGATTGCTCTTAAATCCCTTTAAGTAGGGATTGAAACTGCCTACACTCTATGGCCCTTTGGGATTACTTGATGCTTCACTGAAAAAAATGAACAGCTTAATTGTGAAAACAAAAGCATATTTTTCATGATTATTTGCATATGCATGATTCTAAACTTCTAAACAATCTGGTTATATCCACACAAGGTTGTAGTGTATTTCAACTGTCTACAATTAGTTCAATGTATCTGGTAAGTACTTGGACTGACAAAAATACATTTTAAAAATTGTGAAAAAATAACAGGAGATACCTACTACTTTCTCCTAGAACATCTCCCTCTGGTTTACAGATCAAGAATTCATACTAGCATAAAATGCCTACATGGCACATGAACTGATGAACTCATGATAAAATTCATGTGCTTCTCCTCACAGAAGTAGCTCACTCATCTAGAGCTAAGATGGTGTCAGCCACCTTCTTCCTTCCTGAGGATATTTTTGTCCTCAATCCCACACTCTCCATCCTCTCTCCCTCTTTCTCTCTCCCCCTCCCTCCCACTTCCCCCCTCCAGCGAATATATACTTGCCATTCTCCTTTCCTTTCAAATGCTTCTTCCTGTCTCAAACAGTGGCTGCTCAGTGTTGGACAGTGGGTCCAATTTACTGTTTCAGATTTTGAAAATGTTGATTGGACCAGTGGAGTGCAAGTTCACCACCTTTCTCAAAAGTGTCCTCCTTGGGTAGAAAGCTATGTCCAGTAGTAAGTACCATTCTCTTTCTGTTAAGCTCCACCTTCCTCCATCCCTTTGCCTCTGACCACGTGAGGATTTTTTCTCCCTTAGTTTACTCAGAGATCTTTGGGAAATGTTTTATTTCACTGCTCTTTGTTTCAAATTCTGTTGGTGAACAGCCTCCAACTACAGGTCCAGTCTACGATTGATTCCCCATCAGCATTTCTTACCTGTTATTACATTTGGGATCCATCTTTGTGTGGCTGAAGTATAAAACCTTTTGAACTCAGTTAGAATTTCTTTTGTCTTGATCTTTATTGGCAATGTCTCATCCACATAATGACCCAAGGAAGGCTTCCAGAGCTCTTTCTTTGACTTTCCCCACACAGCAATAAAGGAGAATATTTGTAGTTCATAGTTGAAATGAAGGNCTTGCAAATGTTTCATTACCAAAACTAAGTAACATCATCAGTGCTAGTCCTGATAACCAACCAAGCTCAGAGAGCACAAGGATCCCTACTCAGCAATGCTGGTAGAGGATACCACCTGAGTAATGCTGAGAGGACATTATAGTCTCCTGCTCATATGCCAAATTCTCTTGGCCAGTTTACATGACTGGAAGGAGGGATACTCTTACCACTGTGNGCCTTATCTTCTGAGAGTGGATTTGGAGTCCATTGTAAGGAAGGCAGAAATGAATCAGGAGAGGTCTGTGGTTTCTTAAAAGACTCTTCCGCAAAGAACTCTAGCCTCTTGGGATATCAGTGTTGTATTAATGTAGCTATCAGCAACAGGAATACAAACATTTCACACATTTTCTTAATAATGTGTGCATCTTAAAGAATGGCAAAAAGGATTTCCCAGTTGCATCTGTACATCAGTGTCTTATGATGGTGGGTTGTATGCTGCAAAGGAGCAGGAACAATGTGAAGAGACTTTTCTTCTATGCCTCTAATATTGTCAATGTAGAATTTTAATCATGATGTACTTCATGAACTGTGGGCCCCACCTGACTGAGAGAACAACGTGAGCTCTTTTTCTATCTTAATTGTGCAGGCTGAAATTACACTAAACCCTTTTACCCCTCAAAGCCAAGCATTTGTATCCTCTAGTCTGTTTAGGAAAATCCTCAAGATGATGATTAAATGAGTTCTGTACAGGTCACAAGATGTAGAGATGGCATGGGTAACATTTTGTGTCAGCATTGATGTTGCTGTCATGACAGCCACTTGTCACCAAAGACCGTGTTCCTGAAAGTATGGCCATAGTTTGAGGAAGGCTGAATTAGACATAACAGAGATGAAGTAGGCCAATCAGAATAATAGATATTGTAAATTGGAACAGACCCTTCAGAAATGCCCTCACTATGGATATAAATATTTTACTGGTGGCAAACAAGCTAGGGAACTTGGTTGTCAAAGCTGGTGGCCACTCTGGGCACATGATGAAAGAAAATAATGTGATCACAGTACGCACCTGTTGAATGGAATTGTTGTGCATATAAACCAATTCTGCCTTCATGAGGTCATTCAAAGTATTGAAAGAAGAGCTTTGGGGAACATATTAGTGCAAACAAACTGTTCTCTTTACAGTGTTAAATCGGTCTCATTCTTTCTGAACTTCTACCTTTCTTCCTTTAAAGCCAACTCCTACAAAGGTTTTGCACAGAGCAGCCCCTTCATTAAATGAAAAGCACGATGGTTAGAATGCTGGTCTGAGGGCCCATCCATACAGGCTCTGTTCCCTGCTCCAGAAATAGCTCTGCCCCTGTACTGTCTTCTACAGATGAACTGATATATCTCTGGTTCACTTGCAATAGATCTCAAATGATAGAAAAAACAAATGGAAAGCTTACTATGTCAGGCAAGCTGGTTTTCCACTGGTCAGAACTCTACCTCATCCTGCCTCCTGGACTCTGTGGATTATATTTTGTTCCCTGCCTCCGTTACTGTCCAATTCCTGCTATCAGTCTATAGACATGTTTCTCTTTTTTTCCAGGTACATAACAATGCGGAACTATGATTAGATGGTGCAGGGCTATACAAATAGTGAAAACAGGAAGTACAGCTATCTCTGTACTTGCAAGCGTGGATGGGATTCTTTTCCAGTATTTACCTCACACTTTCAATCTGATTACATGGAGCCCATTATAGAAGCTATACAGTAATAGAGGAACAGTGTGGAAGGAAGGGAGGAGGGAGGAGAAGTTGCTGCTAACTACCTTCTTCCCCCACTGCCATTTCTAAGTAAGTTGCTTCCTCAGGCAGTAGCTGGGTAATCAACTCCCTTCTCCACCTCTGACCAATTGGATCATCTGGAATCAAGGAAAGGGCCGGGTGGGGGGGTCCAATCAAATCATGGCATCTTCAGAAGTCCTGGCAACATCTCTGGGACTCAGTTCTTCTCCTGTGTTCCTCATGGGGTGAAGAAAAAGCATCCATGTGACTCTCCCCCTGCCCTCAATCTCTGCCACCTGCAGGAGAGGCTTGACAGAACTGTCTTTCCATTGGAGGACCCACCTGAGAAGTTTGCCTTGGGTTCCAGAGAGTCTTACTTTAAACTCTGGAGAGTTTGGTGGTAACAAATATAGATATGTGGTTATTTTGCCATTATGGGTTTTGAAAGACCCTTACATGTAACAAGGGAAGAATGAGTTTGGAGGCAAGAAATTTCCTTCATAGCAACTGCTCAGAGGTGCGAGTTGTTTTGCAAACTGTTTAAACTTGTACACAACTTACAAATGTGAAATCCTCACTATTTCAACATTCCCAGAAAAACTAAATTCTTAGTTTACTGTTAGAAGTTCCTGGATCTGGTCATAATCCAGTCCTATTCTAAGCAGGGTTTGTGTGCTCTCTACTTTGTATTTTAATAGTTTTTTTTAAAATCTACAACTACATATAAACAAGATAAAGTAAAATAATTCATACACTACAATAGATGTAGGGAATGGGGGACTACTAGAAATGATTTTATCTCCCATTTGTTTGGAGAACAGATTAGGGAGATGTTTGGGGGGGTCAGGATGCTTACAAGGTGACAACTCTTGTACTTTCTCTTTGTCAACTACAGCTAAACTTTTAGTGGCTTCCAATCTGGTGCTGCCTACTAGAAATAGGAGAATTAAGATGATTGCCCTACAGAAATTACAATAATAATGATTGGTGTCAAATTGTTTCATGCGGAATTGAGGTTGGGAAACAATATGACATGGAGATAAGCTAAGAAACCCTGGTTCAAGTCCACCTTCAGCTATGGAATCTCACTGAGTCATCTTCAGTGAATCTCTGTCTCTCAACTCAGTCTTCCTTGTGGGCAGCAGGATCTGCAGAGAAAATCTTCAGGGCAAATAATGAAAGCAGGATTTGCCATTGTGGTGCATGCAGTGCCCCTACGTTGTGATATTCTATGCATGTATAAAAGTTTGTGTTGCTATGTTGTAACACGGTTGTTATGGTTTTGATAAAAATGTCAATCCTGTAATGTACAAAGTAAACAAGGTGAGTTTGAAGGAAACATGCAGGAACTGTTACCTCAGCAAAAATGACTAAAATATTTTTGAAGCCCAGAACAGTGAGTTAACATTTGGAAGTAGCTCAGGCAGATGCCAGCAGGAGGAGGAGGAGGAGGAGGAGAAGGACTTACAAGATTCTGTTATTACAGCCAATCTCAGTTACAGCCTTCTTGTGGAATTGAATTCTTTTCTGATCCACCTAATGGGGCTGACATCAGCATAGCTCTACTTGAAGGTTCTTTGGAGAAAAAGTGTTATTTTACACTATCTTGAACTCCTAACCATCTATCAAGATTATCAAATGTTGTACTATTTCTTATTACACTTAGTTCCATGGACTTACACATAGATATGCATGCACACCCGTCACTGATCATATGAAGTGCTCCACATCTTCACATTCATGCCTTTGCTTTTTGTGGAGTCCGCACGTTATCTCTGCTTACAGTGTGAGCCCTGCAAGACATTTTTCTGTGGCCATATCTAAAGAAGGTTTTTCTTTCCATCATGTCCTCCGGATGCCTTTAAGCTCAACCACTTCACATGAGAGCTGCTTGTTTATTTATAGCCAGCTTTTAATCACACTTGGATATTTTTAAAATGTCTTGCCTGGTGATATCGGAGTTGCTTTCATTCATATATTTGCTTAAATCTCATTGTTTGTCCAGCAATAGCAGAACCAGAAAGGTATAGCAGTAAATCCAGCAGCCACTTTCTTCTGGAAGCCCACTTAGGAGAAAATCCTAAAGATAAACAATAAAAGCCTACAGGATATGATTAGAGCACAAGCATGTTCTTTGAAAAACTCATGCCATACTTTTCCCCAACTCACTGCCCTTGGGCTGTGTTGGGCTGTAAATGCCATGAGCCTTAGCCAGCATAACTACTGACATGCTAGCTGGCAATATGGATACTGTAGTCCAACATTGGAAGGGTGTCAGGGTGGATGAGACTAATCAACACAGACTTTCCACTGTTCAAATCAGGCTGATCTTGGGCTTTTGCACAGTCTCTTTGCATTGAGGCATATGCATGGATCGGATCAGGGACAATGTGTATTAAAGAAGGACCATTTAGCCATGTCAGAGGTAAGGAGCTGTGGTTGTAGAATTCATAGAAGATAAATTGAGACTAACGGGATAAATGAAGAATTCAGCTACATGAATGTTTTTGGCCCTGCTGTCTCTTGCAACATCCTTTCCCCCCACCAGCCTCTCCTGAACAGAGAGGAATGAAACGGGAGAGAGGCTACTGGGGAGAAGAGAATGACTATAAATTAAGCCTGGGCACTATCATCATCATCAATTAAATGTAAGTTTCTCAATTAAATTTAAATTTATTAAACTTATTTATCTAAGGAGAGAGTGCCGTCCTCTCTGGAGAAACATTTGGAAGGTATCTCAACATGCTGCTTCAGTGGAAAGAAGGGAGTATAAAAAAGTTTATTTTGGAAACATCCTTAAGGTTCTGTCTTTGAATCCAGGCAAAGCATTTTAGAATGCTTTTCAAATGAAACCCAGGGACAGATATGGAAAAAAGTTATTCAGAAATCTCCTAAGGCATTCTAAGTATAAAAGACCTCAACTAAAAGTGTTAAAAGGTTAGTGAAGCTGCTTCAGACGCTTTCAAAAGGACGTCAATTCAGATTATCTAGGGAAATAGAGGGTGGGGTGGAAGATTATTTTGGGAAAGGTAAGGTTGAGCAAAGACCAAGCAATGAATTAGATCCTATCAAGGTTAAACATCAAGGAAACAGAATGCCTACCAAATACTTGTTTGCATTTCTTTTTTCTTTGGGTGCAGCCAGACAGCATTGGAATGCTACTTTCCAATCAATGAGGTGACAGGAAAGGTATGTTGGCATAAATTATGCTGCCCTCATATCTGATCCTTATTTTGCCTCAGTGATACGATCCTTACTGTTTTAATGCAAAACAAGTTAAGAAAATTGATTGGTAGAGTCTCCTAGCCTCATTTCTCTTCCTGCTGAGCACAGCCTGACAGTGGTGGGAAACAAGCAGCAGTTGCTATCCTTAATGTGTGATGAGGCAGAGGTCATCAAGTGCAGGTGGCTTATAACAACTAGTTTATTCCAAAGGTGTTTTTTTCAAGAGTCATGTGGACCTTGTTTTTCCTTGAAGATGTTTTGCTTGTCATACAAGAAGCTTCTTCAGAACTGAAGAAGCTTTTTAGATAAGAAGTGAAAAATCTTCAAGAAAAAACGAAGTCCAATTGCCTCTTGAAAAGCACCTTGGACAACTGATAATCTCCATAGACCACAACTAGTTTAGCTGCCTGTTATTTTACCTAACCAAGAGGCTGTACATGCAGAAGTGGATTGCAGAGCTCTCTGAAAGAGGGCTAGAGTTCAAAAATAGTTCAGTTCGCAAGTCACACAGAGTGAGGAGATGACTGATCATGAGCTCCAACTTTGACTGATCCTACCACAAGACTGGCATTGCTGGTAGTAAGTGACAACTACCAGCAATGGGCTATGAACACCCAGCTGTAACCTATGGAGCAGACAAAGAAATAGAAATATGACAAAGTCTAGCCATGCTAGACACATTGTTGGCAGAAGCAGCAGAAAACTTGCAGTACACTCATTGATGACACAGTCAATAACACCAGCAGTACTTGAGAGTAGTCATCTAGCTTTTCAACTCATATATGTCCTGAGCTCTGGTGGCGCAGTGGTTAGAATGGAGTATTGCAGGTAAACTCTAGCCACAGCCTAGAGTTCAATCCTGACGGGGCTCAAAGTTGACTCAGCCTTCCATCCTTCCAAGGTCTGTAAAATGAGGACTCAGATTGTTCGGGGCAATATGCTGACATTGTAAACTCCCCAGAAAGTTCTGTAAAGCACTATGGAGAAGTACAGTATATGAATCTAAGTATTATTGCTAAATTTAGTAATAAGAACGCTAAAGTATCCAGCAGTCCCCAAAAGACCATCATTAAACCTGTGCATATAAGAAGCCCATATAAGATTTAACCTGGCATTTTGCTTCTGAAAAAGCCAAACATTTGGTGTCTTCAACAGCTGAAGCCAAAATGGCTGGAGGGGGGCAGGAGGTAGATAATAATCAGAGAGGGAGGAAACGCATTGAAACAGAATTAAAGAACTAAAATAGGCAATAACAGCTGGGCAGATATGAACCCCTGATCATGTCATACATCATATAGCTAAAGAAACTTCATAGATCACATCCATGGTAAAAACTGTGTGAGAAGGAAATGGGAAACACTACTTGAAAGTTGTAATCGCAGAAAGAAAAATAATTTAAGCTGCCTCTACAATGAGCTAGGAATGAGATGAAAGGAAAGTCCTGAGATGGTGGCATTTAAACAAGAGTTTGGGGAGATTTTCAGGGACATGAATTTAAAGGGCATGAAAATCAGCTTTATTATTATGTTCTTCAGTCTGTTACATCCAGGGGTGGGTTTCTACC
>AZIM01001000.1:47930-58413 GCA_000516915.1 Ophiophagus hannah
GATGGCCTTCTGCAACCCTCTGCCAGCGAAGACGGAGCTTGGGAGTGCCGCCTTGCGAGCCACAACCCTTGCAAGCTCTGTTTTCAGCTGTGACAGCCTCCTGCAACCCTCTGCCAGCAAAAACGGTGCTTGGGAGGGCCGCATGCAGCTCCATTTTTGTTGGCAGAGACACTGCAGGTTGGGCCTCCGCTGTTTGCAGGCCAGCCCCGCGGGTCAAATCTAAGCACCCCGCAGGCCTGATCTGGCCTCCGGGCCTTGAGTTTGACACCCCTGTAATAGTCTATTAGATTGGCAGTTATCAGTCCTGATAATAAAGTATATGGCTAGCTTTCTATAGTCACATCAAAGTCCTGAAAAGAAAAAAAGGGGAACTTTTCAGGCAACATGTCACTAGATGTGCAGAAGGCTCTACAGTGTAACCTCAGAATGTGAGGTGTACTTTTCCCAGTCTTGGAAACAATTCCCATTTTTTAAAAAAAATATCAAGTGTCTAAGGTATTATTAATTAGATCGTGACTCTACTGTTAAATGTTGCTGTCCACAGTTCTAAATCCTAAGTACTGACTACACTAAAATGCCTCTCAGTGTCCCTCTGTTTAATTTTTGTATGTATTGTTAATGTTGACCCAATATGAAAGATTGCTCTATAAAGACTTCAAAATTTATAGTATTTTGAGGCAGCACACTCTAGATCAATATAATTATCTCACATTCCAGACTGATTTCACAGTCTTGAAAAATGTTTCTGGAAAAAACTTGAAAAATATCTATAGAAATCATCTATCCCGATAAGAGTAAGTGAGCCTTTAGCCTTTAAGATGATATACTCTCTTAATGCTTTGGATATTAACTTCCATCATTCCAAACCAGCATGCCCAACGTTAGTTTTCTATGATTGTGGGTTATGGAATTGTTTTGAGATATCCTTGTAAGAAAGAAAGAAAAACCAAGGCTAATAACAGTGAACAGAGGGAGTCTCCCATTCCAGAAGTAATAGCAATCTAAATAATTGCTTCTGCAAACAGAAAAGGGATTGTTACATTAATGGTTTATTTTTATATTTCCTAGAAGCATTTGGCTGGGTGGTCTTTGCTGGATCAGATGTACTTTTGCTTTGATCCACAGACTTTGGTTTAGTCCTCAACTTACTACCACAATTCAGCCCAAAAATTTCTGTTGCTAAGTGAAACATTTGTTAAGTGAATTTTGCCTCATTTTATGACCTTTTTTCCACAGTTGTTAAGTGAATCACTGCAGTTGTTAAGTTAGTAACACAGTTGTTAAGTTAATCTGNTGAAACATTTGTTAAGTGAATTTTGCCTCATTTTATGACCTTTTTTCCACAGTTGTTAAGTGAATCACTGCAGTTGTTAAGTTAGTAACACAGTTGTTAAGTGAATCTGGCTTCCCCATTGATTTTCCTTATCAGAAGGTTGCAGAATCTGATCACATGACCCCAAGGCACTGCAAATGTCATAAATATGAATCAGTTGCCAAGCATCTGAATTTTGACCACATAGCCATGGGGATCCTGCAATGGTTGTAAGTGTGACAATTTGGTCATAAGTCACTTTTTCAGTGACATGGTAACTTTGAATGGTCACTAAATGAACTGTTGTAAGTTGAGGACTATCTCTACTTGTCTCAGCATACTGACTTAGAGAAACTCTCTCACTCTCCTTATAGTATATGAAGATTTTAAAGTCTTCTATCTGACTTTATGTCAAAAAAACAACATGGAAGTCTTCTTCTTTATATGGCTTGACAATGGCCATTGTTTACTTCTGGGGCATCAGATCAAATCAGGCTCTACATTCTTTCTTTTTTTAACAGACCCTCTTATGATTGGATGAGAAGAATCACACAAAGGAAAAAAACATCCAAGAAAGGAAAAGCTTGCCTATTGTTTGATCATCTGGAACCCATTGAATTAGCAGAGCATCTCACTTTTTTGGAGTATAAATCTTTCCGAAGGATCTCTGTAAGAATTTTATAATTTCTTATACTACTTTGAATTCATGGCAAAAAGTGCTCATAACTATGAATCTGACCTTATGACGAAGGTTCCGTTAAATGTTATATCAAGTCCCAATGCTAATTCATGCATGCATTCTCACTACCTATTGACTATAACATCAAGAGATAATTTGTTCATTGCATGTATGAAGTATCAGGGATAAATTATTAACCAAATCAAACAGAATCTTTTTAAGCAGAACAAATTAATTTTTGTACCATCGATTATCAATTAGGATGCCATAAACACTATTGTAAGTTCCTGTCTATTTAAGACAGAGGCAATTTTTATGGATTTGCCTTCCTAGGACAGAATATTTCTTAATAGCCCTTCTCATTTGCTCTGTGAATGGTTATTTACTAACCATTTCTAAATGGTAAATGGCTACAGGGTGAGATGATGTGTTTAGCAGCTTATGTGTGCAAAACAAGAATCATGGGGCAGACAGATGACAGATTCTAGCAGAATTTGAATTAAACTACCAGTGTAATCTGTAAAAGCTTACATTTTGCAAAACTGTCAATCTGATTCCACTTATGCTTTGTCTCTAAGTTTGTAAGTAAAGCCAATATTATAAAAGATACTCCAAAAATCCAAGATGTTCTCATCCAAAGAAAGTATGCTCATTAGCAATACATCCCTCATCAATTTATTATCAGCAGCTGAAACAAAGAATGTTTAATTCTGGATGTTTATTTCATACATCTAAGTATGAGTCAGTATGTTTGGAATCATCTTTGCAGTCACCAGACTACATGCAAAACATATGCAAATAAGTTTAGCTTGCTAATTATCCCACTATATAGAACTGCTTCTGAAATCAAGTTCTGAATACTGTTGGAAAAATATGAGCGAAGGAGAGTCAAGATTTAATCATGACGAAGATTATTATTACATTAACAATAATTAAACTGCACACACTCAAAATATTTTCCTTTGAATGAGGGCATCTAAGAAGTAGAGCTTTTGTAGCAAATGTGGGAATTCTTGGATTTGCTTTCCAAGAAAATCTGGAGGGCACCATCTTCAGGAATGCATTAATATGATTTGAGATAAACGCATGAGAGTGAAGTTCCTCCCTTTAACTAGTTTACAGATTATCAGAGTTATGTGATCCATGGTTGCCTGGAGAACAATCCGACTCTGGAAAGATCAATTGCTTTATTTAATGGCATCTCAAAATGGGTCCAATTGATGGTTCTGAGCAAGCCAACTCCTCAACAAAGAGCAGAAGTTATCACAAAATTCATCAATGTTGCACAGGTAATTTTATGCTGTTGGAGCCTGATTTAATCCCGTGAAATAAAATTGGAAAAAATGCAGGTTTAAAAAGTATCTGTAAAATTAATTTTTTAAACTATTTCATATTTAATTTATTCTCTTAGGGGAGAAATCCCTAACACTTGGAGGCTATTGGGCATATATATATGGAATTTCAAAAACATGTAGGCACTGTCAAAAAATTGGCAGCTAGGCAGGATTTACCCCATTGCAAAATGTCAGATTTATAAGGTTCATAATCAGGTTCATTTTGTAAGTGGCCCAGAGTTGCTTCAGTAGTGAGATGGGTGGCATATAAATTTTATAAATAAACAAAGCATCAATTTTCAGAAAGCTATTTGACACCCATCTAGGCTCATATCCAATACGATATTCCTCTTTATCTCTGCTTATTTTTATTCTTTTGAGGGAGATTGGCAAATTTCCAAGCAAAGCACTGGGCAACTGCTGCCCACCATTTTCTAGAAGATGAAGTCATATATTGTTGTTTTTCATTTGTGATGTGCCAACTTCTCTAAAAATAATACTAAAAATAAGAGCAGAAGAATATTGTTATTGGATGCCATTGGGAAAAATCGATAAAAGGCAAAGCATACATTTAATTCTGGTCTTGATCATCCTCACTATGTTACCTGCCGATTAAAAAAAAGACTATAAAAAAAGAGAGGGTGAACCATTTTTCCGAAATGTGCTGTGTGTACTTTTATGTGTATCGTACAAGCTACTTTCCTCACTGCAGACCAATCTTATCATGTTCCAAAATGAGAAAGGATTGAATCTGAGGATCTACCTGGAATCTTTTTGATGATGGGAGTTTACTCTAGATCAGGGGTAACAAACTCATGTTGTCACGGCAGCATCACATGATGTATCAGGACTTTTTTCCCCTTCACTATACTGGGCGTGGGTATGGCCAGTGCATGATACATCTGGCCCACGGGCCGGGAGTTTGACAGCCCTTCTCTAGATCATCATCTTGCAATACCCTTTTGATTGATTTATGGGTGGCCCTGCTAATAGACATTTCATGTAGCAGTTCCACAAATGTCACAGGTAGAATGTCACAAGAGCAAGGGGTGTAAATCATTGTGCCTATCAATCAGGTTCCAAATGAAAAGTGTAAAGACATAAAAAACAAACTTTCTAATAAATTGTGCACACCAGTCTCTTCAACAAAGGGAACAAAGGAACAAAACTTTGACTTCTACACTTGTGTTCAATATCAGGACACAAGTACCAAAAGGTGAAGAGTGCATCATGATGTTGCCACATACATTTCTTCATTACTTCTTTTTTTTTCATCATTGTGGTTTATAAGCAAATTCCTATGAATATGTGTAACAGGAATATATGTAAATGACATTGATTCAGTGTGAAAAATTTGATCGGTAGATCTATATCTAACTTTATTTCTCTATATAAATATGTTACAGTTATGGACTTAACTCTTGAAATAAATAAATTCCAAACAATATTTAAGCTTGTAATGGAATTTTTCTTTCTTTTTTAATCATTAATTTTATTCAAAAATATTTTTAATTTATGGATTTATTGACAGCTCTATCTGTACTCAAATTTCAAATATAAACTGCTGAATTACATTTTAAGACATAAATTTTGACATTTGGTTGTGAAATAACACTCCTCAGTCACAATCCCATTGGTCTCGTATCCCATTACGATAACATTGTGTGATTTCACCATATGGAGGTAATTTATTTAGATTCTTCTCTTCTGAAACCATACATTTGGTCTAGATTGGGGTTTCTCAATGCTGGGAACTTTAATAATTGCCAGGGAATTCTGAGTATTGAAGTCCACACATCTTCAATTGAAGTTCCCAAGTTTGATTTAGATGAGTAATGAACAATATAACCTTTTAACAAAAATGTTTGAATCTCTCCACAGAAACTTCTTCAGCTTCAAAATTTCAATACACTGATGGCTGTTGTAGGAGGCCTAAGTCACAGTTCTATTTCACGTCTGAAAGAAACTCATTCTTATCTTTCTTCAGAAGTTACCAAGGTATGAGAGTATACATTTCATTTCTACATAGAGAAAAATATACCACTACAAATGAATTTTTAAATATCATATACTTTTTTTCCACTGAAGTAAGGGAGATTGAAAATATGGATGTTTCTTATCCTGAATCATATGAATCAACCATTGGTCCATCTGATTTAATTACTGGCAGGATATTACCATGATCATAGGGGACGTCTTTTTAAAAAAAATCTAAAGTTTTTTCTACTTGGATTTTTTGAAAGCAGTTTATGTATTCATACATAGAGCTATGGCTCTTCATCAAATATATACAGGAATCAATCATTTGGCTTATTTTTGCAATTGGATAATGATTCCCTTTACAAAAAAGGTAGATTTCTAGCCCTCTGGTGTAATTTTTCTGAATTCCCTTTTAATCAAAGCAAAACTAAGAATGTTCTTGCTGATTCTTGCTGGCTCTTGCCTCCATTGCAGGATTGGGATGAAATGACTGAACTGGTCTCTTCGAATGGAAACTACTGCAACTACCGCAAAACATTTGCAGACTGTGTTAACTTCAAAATCCCCATCTTAGGAGTCCACTTGAAGGATCTAATAGCAGTTCATGTAGTTTTTCCAGACTGGATCAATGAGGACAAAGTCAACCTTGTGAAAATGCAGCAGCTTTCAGTCACTTTGAGTGAGCTGGTAGCCCTGCAGACAGCATCCCACCATCTGGAGCCAAATATGGATTTAATTAATCTGTTGACGGTAAGATTAATATGCCTTCTGCAGTGCTACTTGAGGATTGTTCAAAAATTTCTGCTGTTGTACTGTGGAGGTACTCATAATATTTTGGTAGTATGGATACATAATACAATACTGTACTGTAAACCTGAGTTGATCATTTGTATATTTTTAGCCCAATTTAATGACTGGTAATCAAATTTAAACTTTAAAAAGTGTAGCCGGACTTTGCTTTAAGGACTTCCTTCATATAGAGCGATAGTCATTATAGACTGGGCCTTCTCAATTATGAAGCTCCCTTTTATCTGTTTTATGTATAGACTTTCAACAAGTATTTTAAAAAACAATTTTCTCAGCAGCTTATTCCTAATAACGTTTTGGTATTGTTGATCTGAAATGCCTCTGAAAGATCTTTAGAAAATCCTGCTGGTCTTTAGTTTGATTTGATTATTGTTTGGTTTACACTGGAATTGTTTTATATGTTCACATATTTTTATGGAAGTTGTGTTGTTTTGTTTTTACGATGACAAATTAAGCAACAGAAAAATATTGGGCTGAGAGATCAGTCCAGATCACAATCTCTTATAAACTTGATTGGAACAATTGCTTCTTGAAAAGATAATGTAATTGTAATTTATTCTAATACAGTATGTTCAGAGATTAGAAGCTTGCTTTATCTCTTCTGAAATTTTGAACCACAGCTAGAATGCGGAATGCTTTTCTGATCAAGGAAGAATCTTCTTGTTAGCAAAGTTTTTGTTATTGCAAGAGATGCATAGAGAGAAGCTCTTTAAATTGAAACTCCCTGTGTCTAATATAAGGACACAAACTTTTATCAGTCATGCTTCTAAAGTGGTTTGTCGTTGTTATAACAAATGCTTCTTTCATGAATAGCCAGGAAAAAAATTGGAAAAAAAAGTACTATGTACCAGGGTTCTATCTCTGTTTTCTCTTTAGAATGTTGGGGTGGGGGCAGGTAAGCATTCACTTCTGAATTAATATGAATGTTATAAATGTTCCATTTTGGGGTATTGTACCTAGAAACCATGGGGTGCTGAATTCTTCAGCGTAGTTTTACTGTTTTGTAAGAAAATTATTTTCCTTCAAGTTCTGATGATCAGAGATTAGTAAGCAGATGATAAACATTAATTCTGTTTTGAACACTATGAAATACTAAACAGCCCCCAAACTATTGAGTAGCCCTCAATATTTTGCACTAAAACTGTTTTTTATTCAAATTAAGAACAGGGTCCTGTATTACATATTCCTCTTTCAGTGTCATTCTGATTTTCTGTTGGTCATATTGTTGCACTTTAATGGGTTTTTTTTTCTTCAGTGTAGGTTTAGCCAGAGTGAAATAACTATAACAAGTGTATTTAAGGGAAAGTAGAATGAAAGAAGACTGCCAGCAGTTCTCCTTACTACACCAGTATTCTGGACCATTTGAAGCTTCTGAGTGCTCAGCTCAATGTAGAGGGCATTTTTCTAATTTAAATGGGAGATAACTAAGATATGATTCACCATGAGCCAGGCTTTCCGGTCCAGGAAAAGATGCAACAGGTGTACTAGATGGACCTGTGTAAAAGCCCACCTAGTGTGGTTGCCCCTGGCTTTTGAATAAAATCTGTGAGAGTAGGAAAACCACCCAAGTTGCACACCAATTCTGAATGGAGAAGTTTGTCCTCCTTCAAAACTAAAGATGGGAAATCTCCAGGACTGAGGGCCTTAAAACCTACAGCCACTTTTTCCAGAATTAAGTTGAAGCCTGTCCTCCTCCATCCAGATCTCCACAAACTCTAAGCACCTTTTTTGTGGTTAAATAAATCAGTTTTCACAAATGGGCATTTTTTGCTGGAAAACAAAAGTAAACACCAGAAACTGGCAAAAAAGACCAAAAATCACAGTCACATGACCAAGGATGCTGCAAATGGCCATAAATGCAACTGTCAAATGTGGCAGTCTGGAATATAAACTGATAAAAAATTAAAAACGTGATTGATATATATATATCATTTATATATATACAGTATATATAAACGTGTGTATGTGTATGTATGTATGTATGTGTATATACACACATACATACACACACACACAAAATGAACAGTATTTTATTTATGACTTTGTCAATTCTCAGTGTTCAAGCTCAGATCATTGACAGAAAGACCAGAAGGAACAAATTGCTTTTAGAGTTCTCTTATTATCTCACTCTTAATTAACCTGTTCCGAAAATATGCAAATGCCTGGAAAGCCCCAGTTGTTTTTACAGTTGAATGAGTATGTGTGAACTACAATCTTTTAGAAAATTTCAGATTGAAACTAACTCAGGAAATGTGTTTTTAAAGATGAATTTTAAAACTAGGTGAGAGGTAAGAGAGGTACCCTTCATCCCAAGAGTATCTGGCATTTTGGTCAGAGTCAGAGGGTTAAAGGCCCCAAGTGCTATTTTCTTATGTGGAATTGTTTCTATGTTTCTGAGCAGAAACCATATATACCCTGCTAGTTTATCGGACTCCAGGTCCTTTCTGACATTTACAATTTCCAATATGTTTTTCCTTAATTTCTTTAGATGTTTAGGATAACTGTGTGCCATTGTTTTTCTGTTGAGCCTTACAGTAGGGTGAGACATCTATAGTCCTCCAAGTCTGGCCTCCCTGATTTATTCATTAACGTTCTGTTAGAATACAGAACGGTAGCCACCATGGCTTCCACTGAACACATTTCCCTCTTCAAGGCTTCTGGGGGGGAGGCATTGGGGAAATAAATGAAAGAAATAGTAGAAAACATATGAAAATTACAAACAGAAAATGGGGTTACCTAAATCCTTTGTGAATTCTGTAAGGAGACAAGGTATTCCTTACCTAATAAATACATCCCTTATCTTGAAGTTGGCAGAGATGAGACTTGGTACAGTAAAAAATAAATGTCATACAATTATTCCTGAAAGTAAACATCTAAAAAGAAAAAAGGAAGGCACATTGAAAATGATGCAGTGAATGTCCCAAAAGATGTAAAGTCCAATAAATTAGCAGGCTGTACTTCTCACCCAGAGATATAGAAACAACTGCACCTAATAAGCTGACATTTGGGGGCCTTCTTTCTTTCTCCCCCCACAATCAAATTGCCAAGGATAATCTTCAGGTTAGAAAAAAAAATAGGGAGGCATGAAACAGAGTAAATGCTGTACAGGTAGCTCTCAGCTTGTGACAGCAATTGGGACTCATTGCTAAGCAATGTGGTTGTAAAGCAAGACATTGCAGTCTTGGTTGTTGCCGTTAAGTGAAGACCATGGGGTCATTAAGCAAGGACTTGCATGATTAAGACTTCTGATTTCCTGCTAGCTTCCGCATTGACTTTGCTTGTGGGAAGCTGACAGGGAAAGCTTGTTTATGACTACTGAGATTGGCCAACAAAGCAGCTTTTGTTCTGACAGCAGTACTTTCCTCTCCTGCAAAAGTGAAGAAGCCTGACGTGGAGTATCGTGTGATTATGACACTATCAACTATTAAGTTGAAATCACACATAAACACACGCACATCAGTTTCTGCACAAATAACTCCCCGTTTCTTGACATGCTTCCCTCCTGGAGTATTAATGTACATCAAATTTACAAACATACTTTGCAGATTTATATTTTGTTTCATGCACTGAATGACGGCAAATGGGTCATGGGCGGAAAGAGATGAACTGTCCCCAACTGCTGCTTTTAAGAGTGGTGTTCCTATAACTGAAACAACTATTGAACTTTATTGCTACATATATGTTTTTTTAAAGTATTAGATTAGTTGCAGTAATTAATATACGCTATGTTTACTTTTATTTGACTTACAGCTTTCACTGGATCTCTACCACACAGAAGATGATATTTATAAGCTTTCACTGGTGCTAGAACCTAGAACATCTAAATCAGTAAGTAAATACAGCCATATCCTACTATTTTATTTTTATTTTTTCATTGTATTTTTGAAATTTTTCTAGAGGGGCATACTGAGCCCCCTTAAATCTAGATTTCTAATTCTAAGAGCTCTAAACAGGAGAATTTCATTTCATTTCATTAATTCTGTAGAGCAAGAATTCTCCCACACAACTTTCCCACATCTGCCTTGCATTTTAGAGATTATTGCTGTAACATCTCAGAAATGTAATTTCTTAAGACATATCTTAATCAAAAAAGACACTTTTTAAAAGCATTATAAACATGATGTGACTGTTTAAGCATATAAAAGACTATCATAAGAAAGAAGATAGGAATTTCCATGGTCATAGAATCCAGAAATAGAAATAATAGATACAAGCAACAGGTGCTTTGATTTCATTTAACTGTAAAGTAAAAATCATGTCAGTAGACTCTATACAACAGTGGAATTACCTACTGCAGATGTTGTAAGTTCTCTACCTCTGGAGATTTTCAAGAGTCCCTTAAGGATGTCTATGGAGATTCTCAGCCATCCA
>AZIM01001000.1:77671-111520 GCA_000516915.1 Ophiophagus hannah
CAGCAATTTGCCTTCTTGCAGCAAACAGCAAACAGCCTAGTCAGTTTCAGCACAGCCTGATTTAGCATGAGCAGCTGATTGTTGGTTGGATCTGACTCCCGGAATACCGATGATCAGCTGTTCCAGTCTGCAAGGATTGCCACTGCTTAACGCCACTTCCACGTGCCCCATTTTCGGCCTCCACACATCCCATTGGGCACAATATCAAAAGCCACTGAGAGGTCAAGGAGAACGAGCATGGTTGCACTACCTCTATCTCGCTCTCAACAGAGATCATGGACAAGCAAGAGCAATGTTGTTTCTGTCCCATAACCAGGACTACATCCTGACTGAAACAGGTTAATTACAAAATATAGTTGTCTAACTACAGACAGATAATACACTTTAAAAAAAAACCTATTTGTCTACAGAAAGAAACTATACCTTCGCTCGATCTGACCAGCCGAATGACTGTACAGTTACATCCAGACGTTTCACTAATAATTTTCTCCGAACTTCATATTCATTGGCTATGGCTTGATTAATAGCTTCAATTTTTTCCTGAAATGAAAATTCACACATATGCTCGAATCTCTCAATACCTTGTATTACAGGATTCAATTCAACTCATATCTCAAAGAAATATATTGGATCACTCAGGCAAAAGTATCAATTGCACTCATCCCCAGTTCTAATTAAAACTCCCTATTTTGCATACAGGAGCAACTGTAATTCAATAGTAATTATAACAAGGCTACTAAACTACAGTTTGATCCTGTGTAAAGCCCTGATTAACAAAATAATATTAAACTGCACTTTAGAAAACAGGATTCAAAATCTGGTTTATCCACAAGGAGACAACTAGGAAAGCTGAAATGGGAAGAAAACATAATTCCAACACTCAGCCAAGCTTAAGAAATTACATACAGGAAACCAGGATTATTACTTTGGAAGTGAATAATGTGAATAAAGTGAAACAGATTCATTCTCTCTCTCTCTCTCGGTTACAATTCATGTTTTTCTTTGATAGACAATGAACAGAATAAGACTCACTAGGGCATAAACTCTGGAGAACCTCTAGAGCAGCTGTGTCAAATTCGTGGCCTGCGGGCTGGATGCGTCACACGCTGGCCATGCCCACCATTTTAGCGAAGGGCAAAAAGTCGCAATACTTCACGTGACGGCAACATGACGCTGCAAGTGTGACACCTCTGCTCTAGATGTTCTAAACCAGGAGTGCCCAACCTGAGTTGTGAACTGACTGGGGAATTCCGGGAGTTGAAGTTATTAAGTCTTAAAGTTGCGAAGTTCTAAACTATGTTTTAAATCTGACAACGATCAGTATTATTTTTCTAAGCTGTTTTTTCCAACATCTAGCTTATTTTGTAATGTATCTCCTAGACAGAAAAAATGTAAAACTTATTTAAATAATAATGCACCTTATAAAAATACAGTGGCATGAACTGAATTTAATTTGTTGTTTGATTCCGGCAAATTTCAATGGCTAGATTAATGGCTAGACTTTCCACTAGAAATGTTCTATCTGCTTTACACTTGCATTTTCAGAATAACAGAGTTGGAAGGGCGGGTCTTCTAGTCCAAAGTCCTGCTCAAACAGGAGACTTTATATCATTCCAGACAAATGGCTGTCCAGTCTNNNNTTAAAAGCCTCCAGTGATGGAGCACCTACATCTTCTGGAGGCAATCTGCTGATTGTTCTTACTGACAGGAAATTTCTCATTAGTTCTAGGTGGCTTCTCTCCTTGATTAGTTTCCATCCATTGTTACTTGTCTTGCCTTCTAGTGCATAGGGAAATACGTTGACCTCCTCTTCTCTCTGGTAGCATCTCAAATATTGGAACACTGCTATAATGACACCTCTAGACCTTCTTTTCACTTGACTAGACACTCAACCAATTCCTGCAACCATTCTTCATATGTTTTAGCCTCCAAGCCCCTAATCATTTTTGTTGCTTTTTCCTGCATTCTTTCCAGAGTCTCAACATCTTTTTAATAATATGATGACCAAAACTGGATACGGTATTCTAAGTGTGGACTTACTAAGGCAATTTTCAATGCAATTTTCTTCTAAGGTAACATTAAATAAATCTCATTATGACATTACATTGTATAATTTTATTTTTAATCAATTTGTCCAGCTGCCCTACTTGGCATATGACTCAGAACAACATACATCAATAAACAATAAGAAATCAATAAGAACTACCTAACAAAACCAAGTATAAAAACATAATCCAAAACAAGTGCTGGGGGACAAAACCTCATTCAATAGGTCAGACCATCTCAGACCGAATCTGTAAGGAAAAAAGGTGTTCAACACCTACCTAAAGGGGCCAAAATCTCAGGAAAGACATTCCAAAGAGTGAGAGAGACTACAGAGAAGGCAGGTTTCCTGTGTCCCAACAGATAACACTGCTTAAGTAATAGGACCCAAAACATGCCAACCTTGTCAGAATCTTATTAGAGAAACAGACATGACTCAAGAATACTGTCACACATGTAATCTGACCTTGTGCTGCAAAGGGCTTTGTAGGTAACAACTAATATGTTGAATGCCTCCCAAAGTAATGAGAGTCTTTTAGATAGGATTATCTTGGAACATACAATGTCCAATTCTACTTTATTCAGAGGCATTAAGAAATCACAATCATAACATGGGTTGAAAATGTGGGACAGCAAGGTATTGATGTCCTTAAATGTATTTTGTTTCATTTTTTCTTTCTAAAATTTAGAATCACTTTTGGAATTCCATTTTACCCCTGCCAAAATTAGAATAGTTACATTCTGATACAGAATTTTATTTTCCTATTTTGAATGACACGACTCATTTCCCATTTATTGTTCCAAATGAAATACTGCTAGTGTGAAGCATGCTTGTCCCTTCTCCTTGTGTTTGCAAAGCATTACAATCTGAATAATGTTTAACTTTTAGTGCTCTTCACATAAAGAATATATATAAATATTTTCAGAAGATCACTACTGAAGTATTCTATAATTTCAATTTTTATAGCCATCCACATGTACATGATTCTGGACAGTTAACCAGAATTTAAACAATAGAGAAGTTAAATAATATTCCAATGGTCATATTGGGAAAAATATCCCCAAATTTCTAGAGGTTATATCCCAATTCCTCCCTCAGCCCAATGTCCAAGAAATTCTGACTATAACATTCAATTTCAAAAAAAGTATATCACTTGCTTTGTTTTAATATGGATGAAATACAGCACCAATGCCAACGAATAGAATTAATACCAGTAGTGAGATTTATAAGCAAATCCTTACCCAATGGACTGGACCCATTGGTTTTGACAATAAAGGCTTTCCTACATGATTTGAAGGGACCTTTGCTAATGTTTCTTTTAACTGTAACAAAATAAATTGTATTAGTGGATTATACAGACAAAAAGCATAATATGCAAATACTCAAATTTCTCAAGTTTCAGATCTATATATAATCAACATAATGCAGGACATCTCATCTTTTCAACCCCATTTCTCTCCCAACGATTGTTCCAGATGATCACCCAATCTTCCATTATTTTGAGAAGAATGGTGAGCTGCAGGAGCAGAGGAGGAATTACCCCCTCAGTCTGCTTACAAATAAAACTGCTAATATATTTTAAAGAATTCTATGCGACATTATATTTTTATAACAATTGCATGGTACAATACAGGTATTGTCTGGATAAAATAATTGGTATCTGTTGCAATGTTTTAAAAAATAAATTAAAATGTATGAAATCAAAATAAAGTAAAAAGAATGATATAAAATCCATAGCATGTCAATATCATTGTTAACACGTCATGTAACACAACAAAACTTTAAATTTAAGGAAAAAGTATTCAAAAATGGGCGATAGCTTCTTTATTCCAGCAATCTTAAGTACAATATGAAATCTGCTGAGCATCTAACAGAGCCTAACATAATTGTTTACTGCCTCTTGTTTTCTATTATAAATTTAATATTATGAAGACAGCTACTACACTTTCTCACATGGATCAATACCAAACTGGATGATTTTGAAGAACTCAATGTTCGTACCATTTTGCTTAGCATTATAAAGATAAGCCTCTCCTATGATTTTGGAAGTTGTAGAGCGACCAAGGGATCATGTGTTGTTGTTGTTATTTTACATCAATAATATATTTTAAAATCCACAGAAAAACCTCACTTCAAGAACATTTATGATAATTTATTTCAAGCAATTCTGGAAAAAATGTGGGAGACTCCTGCACTGGCTTATCAAGAAATAACTGAAAGCGTTTAAAACTAAGATTTTTTTTCTTTTTCATATTGTCATGTTGGTGATAAGTTTGAAGAAATAACAGTTTATTCATAGCACCTGAACACCATGTTCCACAAGCCAAATTGGGCATACAGTGGGATAATCTCTAAAGGGTCTTTTTTGATATCTCTGCCAGTTAAAATAAGCCGCCTAAAATAATTTTAGAAAGATGATCTTTTTGGTACTATTGCTACAATTGTTATAGCTATTCCCATTCCCAAGGCGGCTTACTTTGTGCCTATTTTAATTACCTTTCTAGAATAATATGACACAGTAATCACTACCTATGCACTAGAACAGGGGTCTTCAAACTTGACAGNGAATTCCTCCTCCAGTCATGTTAGCTCAGAAATTCTGGGAGTTGAAGTTCACAAGTCTTAAACTTGCCAAGTTTGAAGACTCTTGTGCTAGAAAGTTACTGTATATTAAAAACTTTAGTTCTTACCTTTTTTTCTATTCCACTGAAGAACTGGAGCATTGTTATGTTGGCTGGGGGCTTTGACATGCCTAAAGCAATGCATATGCCTTTTAATTCCTGAAATACTTCACTACC
The DNA here is from genome assembly GCA_000516915.1 of Ophiophagus hannah. NCBI lineage: Eukaryota > Metazoa > Chordata > Lepidosauria > Squamata > Elapidae > Ophiophagus > Ophiophagus hannah. Next base: position 82,514 of record AZIM01001000.1, read on the forward strand.
AGTACCTTCCTGAGCTTTTTTCGGGGGAGCATTCACATACAGCATTCTAGCAGCTTCTAATTCTGAGATGAGGTATGCTGAAAGATGAAGAGTTACCATTCAGTACAACAGAATTCATTTTTTAAAAGTCTAAGAGGATTGCTTATTTTAACCCAAGAATATAATTTTACACACATTGTGAGAAATGATTAAATAAAAGAACAGCCTTAAATAGGATGACCTAAAGATAAATCCATAGCCAGTAACAACCCTTTTAGACAGCAGAGAAAAATTAATTATTGAGCCAGAACATGGCATTATTCATAGAATATTAAGGAAAATTAAAGTGTAGATCACATACCTAAAATGGAAATTTATTTTCATGTATTTTTCATAAACCAACCATAAAAATTTACGTTCAAGAACAGTTTATAATCTAAACCACCAAAATGATGACTAAAGAGCAACAGTCTTGCAGAAAAACCTTCTGTTTCATAATATCATCTGTGAATTTCTTTTAACTGTCAAGGCAGATCATCTTGCCAGCAAATTTTATTTTTAACAAGTAAGGGAAAATGTGCTTATTTTGATTCAACAACCAGTACTGTAGCTACATGACTTCTGATTTACTTGGGACATGGCACAGTGCTACTCCAATATTCTTGGTTGATGTTATTCCATCCTATGAACAAGCAACTAACAAATCAGGATAGTCTTAATGTTAAATTATTTCTTCTCCAGCAAGGTATAAATCTAGGCTCCCACATAATACAAACAGCAAAACATTGATGATAATGTCTTGTGTCTACAGACCAAAGGAATCAAGCTCAATTAAGCAGGCACAAGCAGGACACTCTTGTTCCTAATTAAACAAAATTCAAAAATGTTAATCTATCATGTTTCCCCAAAAATAAGATCTATCCAAAAAATAAGTCCTAGCCTGATTTTTAAGAACGTGCCTAATATAAGCCCTACCCCCCAAAATAAGACCTGGTAAAGACTGTAATCAGCCCAGGATGCGTATGGCCAGCACAGGAAGCAGTGAGTGCATGGGGACCGATGGAGAGGACTGGTCCAGCAGTAGCAGTGTTCCCCCTTCCATCGGCCCCTGCATCTGCCACTTTCTGTACATGAAAAAATAAGACATCCCCCAAAGTAAGCCCTGGTGCTTACTTTGGGAGGAAAAACCCCAAAATATCAGCCTGGGTCTTATTTCCAGAGAAACACGATATTCCATGGATGCATTACTGATAGGATTTGAAGCCAGTGCTTTAGCATATCCAATTTTGGTCTCTTTCCAATTACCATTGATCCCTTCCTGTGATTCTAAAAATCAAAAGTGGCTTAATGATACCACCATTTGCAGAATACTATACTAACTATATTATTATTTTCTTCATTTGTTACTGTTTTCTTAAGTTTCATTTAACTTACTGAGGAGCAGGAGGCAGTTTTTTTGATTGAGAAGGCGCTTGGTGACGTCTCCTGATGTTAGTGTTGTATAAGGACAATTCATTTCACCTAGTAACCCACTAATTTCAAGCTGGAACTCATCTGCTTCACTTGGACCTTAAGACATAGATATTTTTAGATTATAAAAATATCTCACTCATTAAATGTCCAAACAAATAATTAACATTCATTAATGAAGTTTAAATTGCATCACTTTTCTTGAAAACAGAAATATTAGTTTCCCAATAAAATTAAAAACTAGAATGCATTGTGAACAAGGAGGAAAAAAATGAATGATTCAATAGTAAACTAAACTTTTTTGGTTATTCTTAATAAATGTATGCACATAAATGGAACTATTCTTATTAGCTGCAGTGCTTAATAGTTATTTTATCACAAAAGTATAAAAACTGTTATATTAATACCGAAAGAGATACATAATAAATGTCAGATTAGTAAGAATGACACAACTGTATAAATGATGCAGGGATACTGATTACTCACTGTTAGTTGCTTGTACATTTTCCTCTAGTTTGCAAAACAGTCTCAACTCTGAAACCAACCAAGCACAGAGCTTGGTATATTCAGGGGAAGTGGCTCCACCAGAAGCTGCCAGGGCCAGAGCTCCATCTTCTAACAATGGACCTTTGTAACTAATAAACAAAACAAACATGTGGTATCTCAAATCCCTTATGCAATGTACAGAATACTCAATTTATTGTATATATAATAACAGAAATTACAATGCAGATAGTCCTTGGATTGCACCAGCAATTGGTACCAGGACTGTGATCACTAGGGATGCAGTCATGAAGTATGCCATCACATGACTCCATAGCTTAGCTAGGCAATCCCAGGAGTCACATTTGCCATCATAACCCCGGGGATGTACAGGTCGTGAAGCAGGAAGGAGGAGTCACAGACAGGTAAGGAGCATGGGGGAGTGGGGGCCAGGGACCAGTGTTGCGGGCAGGGGCAAGGTGATTGCTGTGGGCAGGCAGTGGGAAGCACGGGTGGGCAAGCGAAGGCTGCAGGCTAGTGTAGGGGAGTGCTGAGTTTGTGTGCTAAGGAGCATGGACAGATGAGGGGGGTGCTACAGAGCACGAGACCTCTGCAATCTCATACTCTGCAATGGGAGTCTCCTCAGGAGAAAAATTGGCAAGAGTGACTTATGGGAGCGATTTGCAACTTTCCTTGCCCTTTTCCCCATTGATTTCCTTGTGGGAAGCAGACAATGAAATTTGCAGATGGTGATCACTATACCATGGCTCACTGCAATGTCGTAATTGCAAGCTGGGCACCAAGCATGCAGATCACCAGTCATGGAAATGTTGTGATGGCTGCAACTTCACAGATCAGCTTTAAGTCCCCCTCATTCAGAGCTGTTATAATTTTAAACAGTTGCTGAAGAAGCAATCATAAGTTGAAACCTATACATAATTGGAAATAATCAATACTGAGTTTAAGGAAACTTCCTGCCAAATAAATGAGCTAAGAAATCTTACATCAGCTCCATGAAATTAAAAGTTCTATTATATGCATATTTACTTTTTCCTCATTTCAATGATGTTCTACCCTTATTAGTTTATCTTTTTGAGCTCCTTGTATCAAAGACCTGTACTATGCAACTTATCATTCTGATGCTACAGATGCTCCTCTCTATCCTGCTTATAATAATCTTCTGCACTTTGTTGAATCTTGTGTAGATATTTCTTTATTTACAAGTTCTAAAGTGTACATGTTCTGCAGAAAAGTGCATACATCNTCTTAAGATTAAAGCCTTCAGAAATATTTATTATATTACTAAAACAGATGATGTGATCACAAGAAATCAAATCTACAGTTATTTAAGTTTCTGGATTTTCTCTGCAAAGATTTATTATAATATTGTAATACCAGACAGATTAAACATATCTACTCTACTCTCTCATGAAGCATAATATTGGGCAGCAACTGCTTATTCTGAGATCTCCCTCCACCATCATAAATATACTTATTTTGCCCTTCCTTAGAAGGAGTTTCTAGCTGTCTTCCATCTAGATTAGCTCCATTCTAACTTGACTTCAGTTGCCATCAGGTATTCCAAGATCATTAACTGGAGTGAAGTGAGTGGATCTTTCTTTATATGGTGCAAATCTTGTTAAAAAGCCAACTGAAAGATCAACTGACAAATCTCCCATTTCCCTCCCCCCTGCATAACAGAAGACACTTCAAAGAAGAGTCAGCAATTAAAGTTAATTGATTAGAGGAGAAACAACCATGGGAATTAAGTGCCAGGGGAAAAAAGAGAGTATCTTCGGAAGACATTGTGATGACCCAGAGACAGAGAGCATGCTAAAAAACAAACGGTTTAAAAAATGGAAGTATAAAAATGATTAGATTAGATTAGATTAGATTAGATTAGATTAGATGACAGACAGACAGACACACACACACACTTCCTCATACTCACCCGAGGTCTTCAAGTGACTCTAAAATGTCATTCTCCATGAGTTCCAACTCCATTCTGGGGCTTCAGAATGAACACAAAAGGAAAACGAAAACTAAACTCTGGAGCCTGCAAATGATTATGGGGGAGGGAGAGAGAGAGAAAAAAAGATTCAATGAATCTAACCGACTCCCGAGTGGAATGAGCCTTTTCCTCCACCGTCTCCTCCCTCCCCCGAATAAGGGGCGAATCTGCCCCACCTGAACTCTGGGCGCCTTGTATTCCGAGAGACCCACCGAATCCTGGCTCTCTTTTCCATCTACGGTGACCCCAAATTAAGCCGCCACCCCAGGTCCACACAACCTCGCTATCTATACAGTGCTGTATTTCAGAAGTAGGTCTTCCCTCTTCCCCTTCCCTGCAAAGGCGCGGGGGCGGAGGGGGTTCTATCACCCCCTCTTCCCGCTGCACCCCCCGAACCCCCCCTCACCGCCTTCACCCACCTCCTGCGCAGCTGCTACGCCGCGGAACGGTGCTGGGTTGGCATGTCAGAGGAGGGGAGGGAGGGAAAGGGCGGAGACAAGGAAAGCCCCCCCAATGACTGACCTCTCACCTGCCTTTGAAAGGTCGCCCAAGCAAACGCCTGGTTCAAATAGGTCGCGCTCTGCGTGTTCTAAACTTGCCGGCTTTTTTTCCTCTCGCGTTATTAGAACGTGTCAGTTTCAGAAAATTCTTGCCTTTGTCTCGGACGGTTAATAAAAGTCAGCTCCGACGCGCGCTAAGAATACTCTGGCAGGCATAGCACNGCACTGGACAGCCATACAAAGAATTCCTTTTCTTTTTTTTTTTTTCTTTTTTTGCATCTGAGAGGAGACCACGTTGGAAAGCGTTAGGCCTGAAAAGGAAAGAATGACGTAGAGGGATAAGTGACAAAAGTACTTCAGGCGACAGTCGCACTCTTGATGAAAACTACAAATCCCAGCATGCTATCGGGTGCTTCAGTAATCTAATGGAGGTGGTTTAATGCTCGATTAACCTTTCGAGTCAGGAGCACGTTTTGGCTCCGTCGTGCGATTGAGGACTTTTGTGAAAGTAAGCGGGATCAGAGGACTAGCTCGACGTTGTATTTCAGTTTAGGTCCTTCATTACCACTAGGTGGTGCGTTTTGAACGTATTACGCTAGCCACGTTTGTGATAGAAAAGCAATATTTGAATATAGATGAATGCTAAGATTAATTGCAAAAAAAAATATCACGTAAACCGCTGAATTCAGCTATCTGCTCAGTGCAGGAATTCAAAATTAAAAGTATTCGGGAGATTTAAACATCTAATTAAGGAAAGCCCACCTGTAACTTTCTATTCCAACCTTTCTTACAATTGAAAGTCATTATTCTGTGTTCTGCATCTGGAATGTTTCCCCAATTATCAAAATTAATTTATATTCTAGGTGAATTATACTCTAAAACAGTATTTCTTTTTTTGCTTCTATCTCAAAAAGAAAAATTAAGTCAATAATTGTTCTAACCTGTCAGGACTCAGCAGTACATTTTTGCTTCATGTAAACAGATTTTCTTCCAATAATGCCTCATATTGATCACATCTACTTTGCCCAGAAAGGAAAATTTTTCCTGTTTTAAGTCCATGATAATTTTCTTCAGCTTAATGGTATCTCTCTTAAATAGCCTTGTGCCAACTCTTTTAGAGTATGCAACTGGACAAATATGGACATCTTTTATAAGTCATGAGAGTCATATACTTGATTAATTTGGTCATGCACATTGCATGTATCCCCAGCAAGTAAAATGAGTCAACACAATTCTACTACCAGAACAAAAATATTGACATGGATGATAAAGAATTTTGTTGTAAAACAGGCTGTTGCCTGTTTTATGTTGGTCATTGACCAAAATTAAGATTGAGTGGTATTTTCTTTTCAATACAGTATTATCACTTTATAGGCTTGTGAGTGATCCATTTTTTTTACTGGCTAGAACATTTGGCTCACCTATCTTGCTAGTTGCTTCCTATTTTCCACAGACTTTTAGCCACTGTGTCAACACAGAGATGCTATTGCAAAAGGTGTTTTGTAAGCAATGAGGTGAAGGAATCCGTATAGCCCCAGGAAGGTACCTTAGCTTGGCAAGCCTCAATGTATTAACCATCTTTTGTGTTCTCCCATTGATCAGCTGTAAATAAGTTTCCTCTTTTCAGTATTTTTCAACTGAATGATCACCTTCAAAATATTTTAGAGATAAAAGTGGAAATGCCGTGTGGTGGAAGTTGCCTAGCAGTACATAGCAAGAATTGAGAATAAGGACCCATTTTGTTGTTAAAAAGCATCAAGTTTACTAGAGTGTGTGTGTGTGTGTGTGTGTGTGNNTGTGTGTGTGTGTGTGTGTGTGTAACCAAGTGCATCTTTTGCTTGGCAACTCTAATCAGAACATAGTTATAGTAATTGTAGATCTGGTATGCTATCTGGGGCAAGTATGACACCCAGCCTGCATTTCACTGCCTTCACCTGCCATAGTTCCTGAGTGTTGGACCAAACATCAAGGTCGGTCTGTGCTGTTGCTGATATTTAGAGTGGGGAAGCAAGGAATGTTGCAGGTCCTGTCTCCTAAAGAGATACATCTGATGGGACCCAAAAGGGTCTTGTCCCTGGTAGCTTCCTCCCTTTGGAACATCATCCCCAGAGATTAGACTGGTCCCCACTTGGACACTCTCACAAGGCCCTGAAGACCTGGTTCTGTCAACAGGCCTGGGGAACCCAGTATGGAGCCCATTCACCGAGTCATTGGATATGAAATGAGTGGCAAATAAAATTTATAAATATATAAGAGGTTCATTTGATTGTGCATTGTCAGATTGAGGGGTTAATGATTTTTATTCTTTTATATATATTTTTTGTTTGTAAGTCGCAGAGTCAGAGAGTGAATAGTGGCCATATAAATCTAACAAACAAACTTCTAATTTTAAACTAAATCCAAAAAAAGAGAAGGCTCTATCCTAAAAAAAACTTGCACTTCTTCCAAGGGTTTACATGAGGTACAGATTTTTTTCAGGCTTGGCTTTTCTTGACAAAAAAGTTTGAGTCTTTATTAATATAGCTGAAGTGCTACATGGATACATAAGAGGAAGCTGGTAGCCACCACAAAAATACCTACAGTGCTTTCAATCGCCCACTACCCATCCCATCCAAAGCAATTGTAGGCACATCTATGCAAGCAACCTAATTGATGTGCAACCTGAGCACATTTTTCATCTTGAGCATAACTGTTTCTACCTCAGGACGCAGAATGACCCTCTTGAGAATGACACCCATCCATTATTTCTGCTGGGTTATACCTTTATGAATATCAAAGATGGAAACTGAGGGAACTAAATTTCAGATCTACTTTCAATTTACGTTTTTCACAGACAAATGAGAGATGAAGTATTTTGTGTTTCCAATACATAAATATGACTTGGGTAATTGTCTTATTAGCCACCTTGCCACACTCCATATAAACGTCATTGCTAGAGTTGGGACGCATACATATTTTATAAATGATGTCTTAAGGAATTTTTGAACTATCAAAGAGCTATTGACAATCATAAACACAACAGTTGACAGAACAGCCAGGCACCAGAGTAATTTTATAATAATTTTAATGAACTTAGCAATAAACATAGTTCTATAATCATACTGAAGATTCTACCAACAGACAATAACATATTTTCTGCAATTATTTACATCTAGTTATCTTAATAATGTACAGCTCATATAAAATACTTTGTTCCCTATCTTTTCTCCCCTACAAATTACGTCAGGGGGAAAATGTCTGCATCAAATCAAGTTATAAAATCAAAACCTTAATACCATTAAAACCCACCAATTCAAGTAATCATAGAAAATTAAGAACTGCCTCAGTAAAAAAAATGAGAGGAATTAAGTATATATTGAATATTATATAAATTGAGTTGCACCCTTTGCATTATTTCTCAAGATCTTTTCTGTATTTTCTAGAAATATTTGAAGCTACTAATATTTAGCAGTAAGATTTTTTGAAAATGAATTGAGATGTTACATTGAGCAAATAATGGAACACTACAAATTTATTGTTTTTATTCTCCATCATTATATATATCATGGTGGCCAGAAATAGAGAGGGGACTGGAATGGGTCCTGAACTTTTTATAGCTTGCATGGCTGCGCACGCGCACACACACATTAACCTGATCATCTTTATTTTTCTTTTCGTCTGTCTGTCTTTCTTTCTGTCAGGAAGTGCCAGGCAAGGTAAAGGTTTTTCATGGTCCTACAATTCTTTCAGTTCATTAGTCCTATAAGTTCTTCAAAAACTAATCTGTTGCTTTCATTACAGCTATTTCTTAACTAGAAGCAGAATTTTACCAAATATCACCTCACAGATCAACAGTAAGATTAAAAGAAAAGCAGTATGAATGTTTTTATTATCTAAAGTATTTATTCAAATTGAGCTTAATTGAACTTACCTCCAATTTAGACTGATGTCCCATCGTCTACCCCTACAAATGAACTTGTCTGAAGATTCATATCTGAATTAGCTGATCCATACAGAATTATTTTATTATAAATCTGATAATTAAGTATCTTCAGTTCCATGAGTTACTGCTAAATTCCACAGAATTAGCAAGATCAATGTGTTTTATTGCAATGACTTTCTAAAACATTTTACATACACATACAAAGTTTGATTACTATATTATTAGCTTAGTGAGATGGGCAGAATAAAAGTTTGAATAAAAATTAATAAATATTACAGCTGCTATATTTATGACTGTGACTGGGAAGAAAATTTCAACCAGAACCAAAATTGATGTACCTTAATATTAATTATGAAACATTATTGCTACTAACCAAAAAGGATGATTTCTTAATCAATTTAGTTCTCTGAATTTAAAAAAAATGTGGAATTTCAATTAGAGATTGATGGAAGCTTAAATGCATTTAAATGCACATACTATGATACAAACTATCTGAGCATGACATTCCATAATTGCCTCAATCAAGGTAAAGATTTTTCTTACTTCTACAATCCTTTCAATATCTAATTTCTATAAAATGTAGAGAAATATAAATACAAATTAATAAAAACAAGTTCCCAGTATAGTTTCAGTACAGAAAAATTATGTATTTATACTCAGATTTAATCATCAGAATCCAGATTTTTGTCAAATTGTCTTGGAAACCTGAACTTCTTATATTTCGAACTATTATTGTGAAAACTTAAAAATTAATGTTTGGGGGGGAATCATATTTTTAGAAATCTGTTACTTCAGTGGGTAGTATAGGACTTCTGATATGCATTTCTTCAGCTATTTTTTTCTAATTTAGAATTATTTTCAACCAGTTAATTGTAAGTTTCTCAAGCATAGGTGTTTACCCTTCACACTTCTAAGAGAGTTTCTCAAGCATAGGTGTTTATCCTGTTGAACAGCAATAACATTATTAACATGGAGTGATATGCAGATAGCTTGGTATTTTTTCCCAGCATGTAACACAGCATGTAGAGATTTAGTATCAGCTACCATTATTTTGTAAAGTACTCTCTCTCTCTCAAAACATTATACAAGATGAGTAATACCACTGTACAGAACTTATTTTCCATAACAGGATTTTCCATAACACTCTCATGCAACAGGCTCAATTCAAGAAAACAACAGTGGTCCAGAAAAAGTAAGTTTAGCAATAGCACTTAGACTTATATACCACTTCACAGTGTTTTGCAGGCCTAAGAGTCAGCATATTTCCTCAAACAATGTGGGTCCTCATTTTACCAACCTTGGAAAGACAGAAGGCTGGGTCAACCTTGAGCCTGGTGAGCTTCAAACTGCCAAATTGGAAAGAGATGGCAGTCAGCAAAGTAGCCTGCAGTACTGCATTCTAACCACTGCACCCCCAGCTCTTAAGAATAAGAGTTCACTGTGACATTCCTCAAGTAAAGTTCCAAAGAAGTTAGAAGTATAAATATCTTGCTTGAAACTGTGGCAACACTGCCTATGTGTAAATTGTCATTTGTGGCAGATCTGTGTGATCATGTTTACACATTCTAAATGTATTTGCAACCTGGCCTGACATTTAAAATAACGAGGGAAATCAGTTTGTCACCTTAATCCCTCCAGAATGTGGATGAGTCCTTTCCCTTTCATTTTCAAGCTAGGAAAATCTGGAAGTCGAGCTTTCCTGCGGTTTTTCACTTTGGAAAACATGAACAGTGCCTTAAACCAGGTCTTGGGGAATTAGCACCTGCAACCACTTCAATAATGAAGAAAGGCATTAAGTAGCTGAAGCTGGCTGTCGGGATCAACATTTTGCTTTCAGTTGCTCAAGCTGGATGTGTGCAAGATGGATGAAAGAGGAAAGAATTCCTCCACTTCGTTTTATGTTTAGATACTTTGAAAGTTAAGGACATGTAAGATTGAATCTACATAAAAATATAATCCAGATTCCATGTGAGAAAATGTGATCTTGAAACATCTGTTTCAAGTAAACCACTAGCGGAACTATTTTTGGGGGGGAAAGGGGTAAAGAATTTTAAGCAGTTACATTCATTTCTGTTAAGATATTTGAAGCAAGAGTCCCTGCAAATTGTCAACATTCAGAAGAAAAGGTTAAGAGCAAGAGATTATCTGTAAAATCACAGTTCTTACCAGAACAGACAGCAATAATTTCTTTTTTGCATTGTTCTTGAAGTTTCTAAAACAATGTACAGTTCAGAACATTTTAAAGATTGTCCTTGGTTATACAATTTCTTCATTTGCATACAAAGGTAATCTCTTCCAATTATTAAATATAAGCTTATCCATTAAATGCAGAATCAAATCTGTCATGTTTTCAATGCTAATTGGCTTAGGTTACTTGTAAACATTTAAACTACAATTCTATTGACATCACAATCAACAATGTTGTGTAAATAACACTGTTGATTGTGGTATCAACTGAATTGCAGCTTAAATGTTTACAAGTAACCTAAGCCAATGGTTCTGATTAGACTTGATATTTTTGACTATTGGATACTTCCCAAGGATCCAGGATATTGTTCAATATATGTACTCTTCCAAGTAATGCTTTTTTGTAATTGATGAGCTGAGATTGTCCATTCATATTGTATCCAATCACTTTCTCAGATCTTTTGATATAGCATCGAGTACATCAACCACTACTGCCGCCACCAACATTATTATTGTCCACATTTGCTTGTCCATTTGAAAGTATTTTATATTTACCAATTTTTCTGGGTTTTTTTCTCATTGACCCTTCTATCTGCAGTTACTGCTTATTATCCATACTTGTTTCTTTGTAACTATACTCATCCCTGGATTATTATGGACTAATGAATGATGATTTTCCTCTTGAAGCTTGCTTGCTTATATGTATATGAAATAGAACGGAATGTATATTATTTATGAAGTAGAATATGCATATAATATGTAATAAAATGAGCAGGAATTCTACTCAGAATCTTGAAACACCTTAGTCCAGCTTATTTATTTTTAGTATGTATAAGGCCTCCCAACTCATAAATAATAAAAGCATACAATAAATAACACCCATGAAACAAAAACTAGACTGTATATAAATACGAACTATAAATGGCTACCAAAAACACAACAACTACAGGGGGACTCTGACTCAACTGGCCTTGAATGCATGGGGGAGAGCAAAATATGAATGACCTTCGTAAATGTTAATAAGCGAGGGCCTGTTGTATATCAAGGAAGAGATTGCTGTAATAATCTGATCCAGAATGTGAGAAATTATAAACCCTGTGTTATGTAATGAATATAGTCCTAGACTGAGATTGGGGAGACACTATAAAGCTCAATGCTTGACCTTGAGCCAGTTTCCATCTCTTAATCTAATATGCTTCAAAGCCTTATTGTAAAAGTTACAAAAAGTTACTAAAAGGAGAAGAAAAGTATTTTGGTAGGATAATGCTAGGGAATGTAATAATTAATTTTATTAGAATAACATTGTATATTAAACTTGCTTCTTTAATCAACCCCTTAAACCATCAGCAGTATGCAACAAAACAGTGAAAGATGAACAGATTTACATTCATTTACTTACTGGCATTCCATGCTTAACAAGTTGACCTAGTATGTGGGGTGCAAGCCACAGCGTCTCATGAAGTTGTAATTTTGTTTTGATAACATTATTGCTACATTATTGTAATGTGTAAGTTATTTTGAATCTTGCTGGATTGAGCAGGATATAAATATTTATTAAATGAATACATTTTATACAAACATGTTCAACAACTGTACAATTAAACCAACAGAGCTGGCCACGTGATTCCTAGTTACCTTGATGCAAACAGACGATTACATCTTAGCTATATTTCTGACTTTATGCTATCCTACATCTGATCATTTCTATCGTGGTTACCATGTGCTATTTTGATCACCCCCGGTTACTAACTAGGACCTAAATTCTGATTGGTCTTGAAATGAAGAAACTATGAATTCTATTACTGACTTAGGCATAAAGCTAGCTAGGATACTTTGGGCCAGTCATTCTCTCTTAGCTCTAGAAATAGGTCAATGGCAAATCATTTTTCAAAAATGTTGCTATGAAAACTGCAAAGATTTATCCATGTAGGTGCCAGGAGCCAAGACTCAAAAAGAAAGTTGTTACAAAGCACTGTAGATTCAGTAACATTTCATAATTTAGGGGTCTATACATTCACAAGAAATGATTTCTAAGATTGCCATTTTATTTCCACCGAAGTATATTTTTTCTTGTATTTACAAGGTATTTCACATGTCCTATCCACACTGATCTTGTATGATGAACCAGTATATTTAAAATTCAAAACAAGTTTATTTTTACTTTTTATTTTAAAATGGAAAGTATATAATTCTTTGCAATGTTTAAACAAGGTTTTCTCTTAAGAAGCTGATCAGGTGAATTTGAAAAATGAAAAACTTAAGACTTTCATCAGCTTTATCTCAACCACAGAATTCAAACATTATTAAGTAGACATAAGAAAAACACAGAAGAAATATTTATCATGTCGCAGCTCATCATGGGTTTATTTTAGATTTACAGATATAACCTTTTAGATAAATCCATGCAAACATCACTGCGTTTCTTGACAAGTTGTATAACTGAAAACCTTCACACAACAGTATTTTTGTAGCTCAGGGATTCATTCAGGCATGTATTGTCTGGTTATATGATGGAAATCCAATCCAGAGAGCAAAATTCAGATCTTCCATTTCTTCTGAGTTAGGCAGCTGCTAAACAATTTAACACAAACAGTTAACTGTACCACAATGTAGTAAAATAAAATGTGATTTTTAAATCATGCAAGTGACCTCAATGTGCAGAGTCCAATTGATGGGCCACAGCCTTACCAAAGATTTTCTTTCTCCAAAAGTGAGTTGATAGATATTTCTCCTTTGCTCAGTGAGATGGCATCCACACAGGATTTTATACAATATGGCATCACAGTCTTGATTACAGGTGTAGTTCAACAAGATAATAACAAGTAAAAAATGCAGAACAATCTTCTGCATGATGAAAAATGCAGAACACTTTTCATGCATTTTACAGTTTGTGCAATGAAACATGCAAAACGTTTCAAAGAAACTTTCTGCTTAAATAGTTCAGCAAGAGCCTTCTTTTTTTGTCAAGTCCTGAACACCTGTCCTTGCACTTGCCAGTGTTGCACTTGGAATGTTATTTACAAAAGCTGTATAAACCAGAAACCATAAAAAGTCAAAGAAAAATGTAAAAAGTAGTCACAGTTTTACAGAAATAATAATTAAAAAAACCAAACCATAGCCGAAACACATACTACAGATGAGAAATCCATTTTTAATGGCTGGAAGTCCAAGACTGAAAAAGAAATATTTTACACAATCAGATATATACAATACACTTTACATTTTAGTCAAAATTTTAGATTATTTTTTTTACAAAAGACTATTGCAAGTTATAAATTTTCAACTTATTAAGCTAAAATATAATATTTACAAAATTTCAACAATTGCTGCTTAAAGATTTGGAACAATTTTGTCTGTACTTACCAGGTGCTCTGCAGATTTGTCAGTTACTTCTGAAGCCAAATTATTTTTAACTTCCCATTTATCATCATTCTTCTCTTCCTCTGTCTTTGTCAGTTTATCTATGGATGTCTGCATCTGATTCTTGAGTCTATACATTTCACTGTCACCTGAACCCCCCACTTCTCCAGATTCCTTTAGTTTTGGAAGGATGGATTCCATGCATGTCAGAGTTTGGTTTTGGATATTTTCCCCACCACTGCTCCACAGCAGCTGATCAGGCGTGTCTCCTTTGCTACTATATGGGGGTTGGGGCATGGAAACACAAGACATATCCTGCAATTGAACAAGGGGCATGCTTACTTCTGCCATGTCACCCTTCAATGCAGAAGACACCACATGTGGAATAATTGCATCTGAAACCACCGAGCAAAACTTCTCCTCTTGATCATCAGAGGTAAATGCAACAAAATTAATTATTTCTGATTCGATCACTGGTTGATCAGTGTCCAACTCGCTCATTTTGCTAGACTCCAAGCAGATAGGTGCAACCATTTCTAACTTTGGACTGTCTACATTGTCCTCATTTAAAATTTCAGTTGGCAGAATATCCACCACTTCATGTTCCACTGTAATATTTCCCAGAGTGAAATCAATGGTTTGTAATTCCAAATTTGGTTTCAGTCTGGGAGAATCCATAGCCTTTGTTTCATCAGATTTTGGAGAGACTCCTTCATTTTCTAAATCCAGAGAAAAAGTAGTAGACTGTTCAAAACTAAGTTCTGGATATGTACTGTTTAAGTCAAAATTATCAGCTGTTGAGGTATTCAATACTTCAGTATTCAAATCTGTGAAGGAAAGGGTCACCTCTCCAAGATGCCCAATACTGATTTCTGTTGGAAGAGGATCTAGTGATTCTTGGCCCATTTCTGGCTGAAGTGTTGAAAAATTAGCACTTTCTGTTTCTATAGTTCTCTCTTCAGTGCCACTTAATTCCAAATCAGAGGCAGAAGATTTTTGTGTATCATGTTCTATAAACATGAATTCCACATAACTAGGTTTAATTTCATTTGTAGAAGAAATACTATCCAACACTTCTGTTTTTTCCATTTGGAGTTCCTTGGTTTCACAGCTTAATGGGAATGGATTGGCTTGTTCATGTTTCTCTTCTGTGGTACTTATTGTTGTTACATTAACAAAATTCTCATTTGTAATCTCTTCAGATTCTAGAATGTTAACTACACTGAAATCCTCACCTTCCTTTAACTGAGAACCGTTCAAATCCTCTTGTTCATTGTTTGTAAGGAAAGAGTCTAATTCAACTTTGTTTAGCTCTGAATCTGAATACTGAACCTTGGAAGGCTGAGGACTTTTCCCACTATTGCATTCCTTAGTGTCTAGTTTTAGATCAATTGATAATTCTTTAGAATAACTGTCATTTTGCACAGAATCAGAGACAGTTTCTGGAAGACTGTTGGAGATTTCTGATAATTGTGTGTCAGATCGATCATCAGAAATCTCATGTTCTGTTGTCTCAAGGCTGACAGATGGCTCATTAAAGCCATCCAAAAGAAAAGGGCTCATTTTTTCTATCTGCACAGCTAACTCACTTTTCTCAGGTTTAGATTTCTTGTTAAATTCAGATGGAACAGGAATTCCCACTTCTTCCTCATTATGGAATGGATAAGAGGTAGTTCTTGCTAAATCATCTGCTTCTGACAGTGTAGAATGTGTATCTGAAAAGGAGACTTTTTCTAGGTCCCCCTCAACACTGGTTTTGATTTCAGTAATTTCATCAATTGTCATCGTTTTCTCATCTTTTACTTCCTCTGTTTCTGGGTTGCTAGCCGAGGAAGTGTACACATTGCAAAGAAATTCCTCTGAAAAAGGATTACAACTTGGCTTGGAATTTACCTGTAGACTTGTATTTTTCTCCTTCTCGGTAGGATTCAATTTTTCTTTTTCTAAAATTGCAGAATTCACTAGCTTGCTCTCAGCTGGATTCCTCCCACTACTGTTGTAAAAAATGTCATATAGATCTTTAGCATTGCCTGCAGCCAGAGAAGAGTTATTTTTCTTTAATTTTTTAACATGCTCCCCAAAAACAGCTGGAGGTGGCAAGGGGCGAGGACACATTGGCATCTCCAATATGTTCTTATCATCCTCAGATACACCGGGTGCCATATCATCTGCCAGGATAACCAGTTGTTTTGGTGGCAGAGGGGGTGGAGGAGCAAATACAATTGGTGGTGGCTGTGGTACAGATAGTGACAGTGGTGGTCCTGGAGGCAGTGGCAGTAGAGGAGGGCGCCTATGCGGCCTCTCAAGAGATTGCTCATTTGCTTTTGTCACGTGCGAGACATCTTGTTCTTTCACCATTGCTGCAAGTTCCCGTGCCTTTACCTGAGCTTTGGCCACTACCTCTGCATGCTCCTGGGCCTTCGTTACATTTGCATGTTCCACAGCCTTTGTCTCACTTTCATGCTCACCTTCCTCTGCTTCTTCTTTTATATCCTCCTGTGATCCCTTTAAAACTACTACTTCTCCCCCAAATGCTTTTGATATAATATCTGGTGGCAAGACAATGTCTGGATTTCCCTCTTTGACAACTGGCAGAGGTTTGGCAGTGGTACCAGAAGATTTTATAGACAAAAAAGTATTTAGGGGTGCTGGCTTGCTTACTGTTGTAACTGCAGTCTTCCTTAGAACCATCACTGGGATTGGTAGATTGGGGCGGATTTTGGTTTGCGATGAAGTTGAAACAACTGGTGTCCAGGGGCTTGTATGTGGAATGACGGTTTTTCCAGATAACTTAATTGCAATGGGTTTTGAATTTTGCTTTCCAGATTGGGACTTATTTTCTTTATCTCTACCTTCCTCGGGGCTCTCTTCTTTAGAAACTGCTGTATCTTTCCCCTGATTTTTTTCATCTCTCTCACTCTTCCGCCAACTGAATTTTCCAAAAGTGGTTAGTTTTGACTCCTTTTCAGATTCCTCTTTTCTCTCTTCCTTCTCCATTTCTTTGTCATCTTTCTTCAATTTAAGTTTAATGCCACATTTTTCACCATTAGGGATTTCTTTCCTTTTACTAATTTCACATTCATTATTCCCATCCCCTAATTCTTTGATATTCTTTGTTTCTTCTTTCTTTGCTGTTTTTGTTGTCTTCTCATCATTTTCCTCTTTTTGTTTTTCACACAGTTTCCGTCTCAGCCTGCGTTCAGTTTCCTGAATCACAGACAATCCTGCCTGATGATCCAGATTCCGCCTTTCTTCATAGAGAGGATTCTCATCCACATATTTCTGTGGGATGAAAAGAAACATGTCAGCACTATTACTTAATGCATCAATTATCCATTGGAATAAGTTTGGATTCTTAATTTATTCTCTTTCTTACTCTGCTACCTGATAAATTAATTGTATTTACTGGAAAAGAGGCTGGGGGGTAGGAGGAATAACAGAATTTATACCTTTTAAGTAGCACAAGTCAAGCATTAAAAACTTTCTGAATTTCTACTAAGTTAAGAATATTGAGATATTTCGAACAAAATGAAAAAGACAAAAGTGCCAGATAGCAAAATAAATGTAAAAAAAGTAAAATACAGCCACATTCAAAAGTTAAGACCTGCTTTATATTAAATCACATTTCTGATTCTTCAGCACAGTTTGCACTTGCAGGCAATAACTCCCTACAGTAAGAGAATATCATGTCCCACCTATATCTAGAGATGTCAAAAATGGTTTTGTCCTGCCTTGCCATTAACAGAAGTCAAGAGGAACAAAATTGCTTTTAAAAGACAGGGCACTAATTATGATATGCACCAATGAATTATATGAAACTAATATTCTGGAGACTAACCTTATATTTCTCATTATGTAGATGACTTTTGACATGTTGTTCTGCTGATATCTGGTCTCCAAAGAATTCACTGCAGAGTTGGCAGTAATATCCAGTGACTGGGATAAGAAATTCAGAACCTAAAATGCCCCCCCGCAAGATTCAGTCACAAAAATTGATTAAGAAACTATGTAATTTTAGTAAGCACAAAGCAACAATTAAGATAGTATCAGCAAAATATATTATGGATCCTAAACACAATTCCTGTTAGAATAATCTGATCTGAAATTTTAAATAAAAACATGGAATTGTCCATCATTCCTTATTACAGTTATTTCAACCCAGTATACAGATCAAATATAAATTGCTTTTCCACTCCTAAATACTTCTGAAGTAAAGCATTAATGAAGAAAAAAAATTGCTTAAAATTAGAAAAAAATCTAAACAGAGTCGCCAGAATCATGAGATGGGCGACAAATAAATTTGATAAATAAATAAATAAATAACAACCAAAGTTGCACACTGCTTAACATTAAAATGGCCTGTGACAGTATGCTTTGAGCAACTAAAGGTAAGACAGACAGCATACCTTTGGCTGGAACAGGTATTTTGTCAATTCGTTTTGTGACTTCCTGCTTTGTTTCATTTTGAGTCTTTGCTGCCCAGGGTCTGTTATATGGATCCAGGGTCTATTTGCACAATGACAAAAACATATAGACTGATACATGAAAAAGATGCTTGGCTTTTGGTGAAAGGTAAGATTAGTCAAAAAGAAATTGATACCAGCAGCATATGTGGAAGAATTGCAATCCCTCTCTCCACAATAACTTACTACAAATAAAGTATGAAAAGTTAAAAACATATCAGTTTTTATGTACTCTATCATCTCACAAACTGCAGTCAAATCAAACTGATGCTCTGGTTTAAACAACTGATTACAAATCCCAAAAAACTGTCAGTTCTATAAATTTCAATCTTCCCTCTCAGATTTCTTAATAATTTTTGATTCCTACATTGGGGAAAAAAATCTGAACTAGAGCCTGCGAATACACAGTAACAACAAATTTTGGTTCACAACTAAATTCAAGCAGCTACATCGTGCCAAAGGGGAAGCCTACAGGAAAGGAGATAGAATGCTGTATAATCTGGCCAGAAATGTATTAACAAAGGAGATCAGAGCAGTAAAAAGAAGCTACTCTGAAAAGTTGAGGAATCAGCTCTCAACAAATGAACCAGCAATTGTGTGGAAAACCCTTAAAGACATCACTGGCTACCACAAACCTCCTTCCCATGCAGAAGGGAAATAACAACTGGCAGATGACCTGAGTGTGTTTTACTGTAGGTGGCGGGCATTTGCAGTTTGTTGGGCATGAACATCCTGGAGGCATTTGTTGGAGGGGGCTCAAGTCCCGTTTGAGGTGTGGACTCACCACAGGAATCTTGAGTCACTGCAATCACCTCAGAAACTATCCCCTAAACATGTACGGTGGGCATTATATTTCTGGCGCTTTAACTTCGTGTTGAGATATATGCCTGCTGGAAAGAACTTCATGGCAGATGCACTCTCACGGTTGCCACAATATAACAGCCGGAAAGACGAGGTAGTACAACCTCTTATCCCAGGACGGGATTCCATGTGTTCATTGAGTTCCCAATTGACAACAGAACTTCACAAAGCAATACAGAATGACCCATGGTTGAAGAAGAATCCCATCCTATGTGAAAGTCGGGACGGATTGGCATGGATGGGTACAAAGCTGTATATACCTCCAGCACTACGAGACATGGTACTAAAACGTCATGATTCTAAACAGACTAGCCATTATGGATTTTTGAAGATGTTACATCTGGTGAAACGTCGATTTTTGTGGCCAGCTATGAGAGCAGAGATAGAGACCTATATTAAAGAATGTACTTTTTGTGCTACCGTGAAAATGAGGTCAGGAAAGCCATTGGGATTATTACAACCAGTCTCGGACACTCACTGTCCATGGTTAGCCATGAACATGTGAATACACCACGTCTGCAATGACGATTCCATATACAATACCCTATGAAAGCAGGGGGCAGAGTACAGAGGGTTACTGGGTTACCCTTGGTAATATTAAGTTGTTCCCTGTTTTGCAGGTGGATCTATGGTAGAGGGGGCTGCCTGTCAGGCTCCAAGTGCGACGCTGCTTCAGACCCTGCCAGCTCACCAGACTCGGCGAGAATCATCCTCCTGGGAGGCTGAGCTACCCTGGTTGCTGCCGGCGCTGTATCCATCCTGTGCTGTGAGCGCCCAATGTCCGACTGTGCTAGGAGTCGCACTATGATGATGCAGGCAACGCGATGTAGCTCTGCGCGCCTGCCGGCCACCGAAGCCTTAATTTGACATCTGAGCATCTGCCGGCGTATTTACAATGACAGGGACATCGCGTTGCTACGGAGTGGCTTGGGAGCCAGCTGGGAAACCCATGAGTGTGGGGTGGAGGTAGAAATGGATTGGGGGAGGGAATGGTGAAGGTGGCACAGGGTGGGGATCAGTTATAAAAAGGCCGGGTAGGACAAGGAAGTAGGCATTTGTGATGGTGAGCTGTCAGAAGGGGGGTAATGAGCTAGGCGGGGCCAGAATTGCAGCTACGTATAGGCGTGGGTGTGTCTGTTGTAATAATAAAAGGGAATGGGGTGGGGAAAAACTCAACACTAATCTTGCCTGGCTTTGAGCCATTCTTGCTGGGACAGTTTGTTGTTTGCTTATCACAGAATAAACTATCATTGGCCTACAGAAGAGCTTGCGTCTTTATTCAATTTGAGGCAAATCTTCAAGACTCAAGGACCAGCTGAGAGTAGGTTTGAGAGGAAACCACTGTCAACTATCACCACCCTCTCCATCTCAGATACATCAACAACCAAGTCTCCTACAACTGACTCCATTCCTCTGCCCCGCCCCACTTCTGATCACAGAATAAGATGTGCAAGAGAAAGGCACCAAGCCCAGATAAGGAAAAGCACCAGTCCCAGATAAGGTAACTGCTTGCTTGAAAGTTTGTGCTGACCAATTGGCCCCAATCTTCACCTGCATCTTTAATAAATTGCTAGAGATGTGTTATGTTCCTTCTTGCTTCAAATGCTCCTAGTGCCTAAGAAACCATCCATCAAAAAGCTGAAAGACTATGGACAGATTGCTGTGACATCCATAGTTATGAAAACCTTTGAAAGGCTAGTACTGGCCCCCCTGAAAACCATCACAGTTCCACTGTTAGACCTATTACAATTTGCCTACTAAGCAAATAGATCGGCAGATAATTCTGTTAATATGGCACTGCACAACATCTTACAACATCTTGAATCTCCAAGGACCTATGCAAGGGTCCTTTTTGTAGACTTCAACTCAGTATTCAATACCATCATTCCAGATATTCTTCTCACTAAACTAATTCAGCTAGCTGTGCCTGATCACATTTGTAAGTGGCTTGTGAGCCCATTTTCAGTGGCAGAGCGCTCGGGCCACCACAGGCGCCCTGACACAAGTGACATCAAGCTGGCCACTCCCAGTGTTATTGTGTAAAATGCACAATCCAGGAAGAGGGCTGCGAAAATATCTATAGACCCCTGACATCCTGGACATAAACTGTTTCAACTTCTTTCCTCAAGATGACACTATAGGGCATTGCACATCAAAACAACTAGACACAAAGACAGTCCCGTCCCCCCGTTCCCCCCCCCCTCCGAATGCTATAATTCTGCTAAACAACTAATTCCCACAAGACTGTCTATGCCCTAGGATGTCAAACCACCTAGCAGGGCTGTATTAATTATTATCCTTAGATTCTTATGACTATAACTTTGATGTTGTATCCCAAGATTTCTGTTGATTATTTCTATTTAGTACCCTATTATGACTTATGTTGATTGTTTAGTATTCTATGACTGTTACTGAGTGTTCTATCTATCATTTATGATGATTGCATTTTATGATTATGATTATCATTTGTTGCTCGTATGTACACTGAGAGCTTATGCACTGGAGACAAATTTCTTATGTGTGTCCAATCACATCTGGCCAATAAAGAATTCTATTCTATTCTAAAATGTTAGCTTTTCCGAATTTTCTTATGGTAGAGACAGTATAGAATATACATAAGTGGATTTATTCCCAAGTGCATTGGTCAAAAACCAAGAGATTTCACATATCACTTAAGATGCCACAAACCTTCAGTTTCCATAAGAGTTTAGGCTTTAATGACAGTGTATTGATAAATATAGACTGAATAATGAAGTCCAATATTGGCTGCTATGCAAGTCAATTTTAAGTAAATATAACAAATTTGGTGACCATACTAAATAAACAAGCAAACGAACTTTTTAAAGCCATACTTAATTGACATGGGACTCTTTGCCATTAAAAATGTATTTTGTAGCTTAGATACATTAATTGCAAATTGATTATTGGACACATACCTGTCTATGTTTCTTATTATGCATATGTGTGAAGAAATCAAACATAGTTCCACAGGTAGTATTGCAATCTTTACACCAATGGTTCCCTGTATCATAGTAGTCATAAATACTGGTCCCTTGCAATGGCTGTGAAGATGATTCCATAGGCTTAGGACTCTTTTCCTTGAATCTGTCACTATTAGTTTTTGGTTCCTACATTAAAAAAAAATCTATTAAGTATACAATAACATAATTCCTTAAAACCAGCTTTTAGTAAATATTACACACACACACACACACTCACACTCACACCCACACACTGTGTCTATGTGTGTGTAAGAAACAGAGAGACCAACTGCAGTATAGATCATATTCTGGACAAGCTAAAGAATATTTCTTTGTTTCAGTGAGATGGAATTACCACATTTTCAGGCCTAGGAAAGAGGCAATGGCAAAACCATTTCTGCAATGTTACAAATAAATCTGCAGGGAACTGTCCAGTCGGTCAACACGGACTCAAAGGCACAGCGTGTGTGCATGTACCCACACGCACGCACGCACGCACGCGCACACACACAGACACGGCAAAAAATGTCCTTTCTTTCATACAGGCTATAATAAGTTAGCATCAGTACCTAGAATTTACCTTGACTAGATCAGAAGTTTTCTCCTGAATCCTTGCATTTTCTGAAGACTCTTTACTTTCTGAAGATAGTTTCCGGGATTTCTCAAAAATATTAATCCCCAGGATCTGGGCTACCTTGTCAAGTTCAGATTGTTTCTTCTCTGCAGCATCAGCATTCATCTTCAGCTGAGCTATTTCCTTTGCAATGTTATCTTGCAGTCGGTTGACTTCTATTAGTAAAGGGTCTTTGTGTCCATCCTTCTCCCTCCGTTTCTTCCGCAGCAATTCCCCTGAATCAAACAAAGTGGTTGAGTACAAAAGGCAAAAAAATTAAGCTCACAAATGCAAAATGATTGTAATCATTAACGTTATTAAATATCATGGCTCACCCAAATGTCACAAGGGGTGCACCACAGAGTGTAAAACAAGCTAATGTTGCCTATACTCATATATGATGCATCTAATAAATTCTGGGATGCATATAATAGAAAAGTAGCAAACGTAACCCATTTAATCCAGCTGACTATATAATATCAAACTCTATTTAAAAACATCCCAGGAAAGATGGGGCATGAGAAGAAACAGTACCTTGTTGTTTCGAAAGTCTGTTTAATTCAGCTCTGAGATAATGTAGTTTTTTTTGCCGTGCTTCCTGTTCAGCTTTCAACTTCTCAATTTCTTCTACTACCTAAAAAAGTGTTGAAGAAAAAAAACTGCATAAACCACCATCTTCCTTAGCAAAAGGTAAAGCAACATTGCAAAAATCAATGTGGTAATGTACATTGCACCTTGAATCCAAGTGATTTCAATGACTTTCGAGTAATCATTTGAATAATTGTGCAAATTTAGCTTTTATCAGAGACAGCATCTCTTTTGTTATATGTTGCATCTGTGTTTATTTTTCAGTGAAGGATCACATCAAAGTTCTATAGCATTAACTATCTTCTGCTGAGAAGTACTATGGTCTATAAGTCAATTTTAAGTAAGTCACAAGTCATGCAGGATAAAGTGTATTTAAACCTACTGAAATTAATGGACTGAAGTATCTGCAACCACTTTTGGAATCAATCAATTCCAACACAGTACAAATATTTTAAGCATTTAAATGTGTATTAAGTAACACAAATGTATTATGTTTGAGTTAAGCATTCATAATTTTACAATTTTTAAATAGTTTTCTTCACTACTGAATGAAAAACAAGCAACAATATAACAAAACTACAATACAGAATAATTTTTCACCATTAATTTAATTCACTTTAAATTCATCTCCATGTTTGGTTTCTTCCTTGGCTAATATTTGTTAATTTTAATGTTAATATTGATCATTTTAATGTTTTAAATGTCTTATATTGTTATTTTCATCACGTAGTAAGCTGCCCAGAGTCATCTGATAACAAGATGGGCAGTGTATAAATTTAATAAATAAATCTGCCTATTTCCAAGATTATGATCTTGTCCAGCAGTCCCCAACCTTTGTTTCTTGGTGGCCTAGCAGGAGGGAGGGGAATTGGGCCACACAAGTGGTGGGCTGGTGTGCACATGCGCAGGTAGAGTTGCACAAGTTGAGCTATGAACACCTGCGCGTGCTGGCCTGGCTCTGAAAAGGCCCCAGCCCAGGGGTTGGGGACCTCTGATCTAGTCTGTTTCATTCTAAAATACTAATTATCCCTTGAAATCAGGGTCTAAAACATTTTTAACTCAAAATATTTCAAAGTTGAAATAAAATGAACTCTTTTGACACCACAGGAAAATATTCTGTTTTGTCCCTACAATAAAAGAAAAAAACAATGTAAGTTTCTAGTCACAAAAAATAACCTTTAAATGAATGATTTATTCATGATATGGAGTATCATGGCTATCTTGCATATTTCAAGTTTAAAACAGAACATATTTTTAAAAGGTTGGAATAAAATACTTAAAACATGTTGAATTTTATTTTCTCAGAAAACACAAACAACCTGACTATCCCAATAGAATATTTCAAGTGATGCTATTTTGCTCCAGGTTCAAAATAGTATTTGGTTTTCATATTATGGATATACCTACTAGAAACACATTTATGAAGTTTGTTTACCAAACCAAGTTTACAGAGCTTACATATGTAATACAATATAATCAAAATATTAAATGCAATCTAATCAATTTAATTAAAATTCCAGCATAAGCACCTACATTTTATTGAGTTTGGCACTGCTGGTTATTTTCTGGAAGAGTTAAAAATGTACTAGCTTTCAGAACACCAGGAGGCTGAGTACATCCTTATCTGAAGGGCTAAGATACTTGAAATAAGTGGGACTTTTTGCAGAGAATGCCCATTGTTGCACCCCTTTCCACCATAATTCCTGGTAGGTGGAAACCTTTAGTAGGCCTTCCTAGATGTCTGTGTAGGACAGATAGAACTATTGAGGAAAGGAATTCCCTAGGATATCAAGGCACTAAGCAATATAGGTCTATATTGGAACATTCTATTCAGAAACCTACTGATAGCCAATGCAGTTCTCACAGCAGAGATGAAATATGGCAGTATCATGACTAACCATCCAATATGCCTGCTACTGTGTTCAGGAGCAGCTTAGATTTTTTAACAGTTTTCAAGTAGTCATAATGTAAGCAAAATTCAAAAAGAAAATTTAGTGAAACTGAAAAATATACACAGATGTTCAACATTTTAGGCCTTTAAATTATATATTTAAAATAGTTTTTTTTTTAAAGTACCCACCTTTTGTTTCCTAGAAGCTCGATTTTTTTCATCAGATATTCTTTCCTTGGAACCTCTTAGTGAAGGTTGAGAGAACTGAGGATGTAATTTTGAATAAGAAGCTACTGTAGGGATTTGCACAAGCACAGAGTCATCTCTTTTGGTATCAGGAGTCCCTTTGGCTGTGGAAACTGTCTCAATAACTCTAAGATTGGGCCGTGTTGGATTTGATGGCACTGTTAGTGTGACAAGCCCATGCATATCTGTAAGCCCAGGGTCAGTCTGCTGAGCATACATGGGCCAGCCAGAAGCTGCATAAGCCATGTAGTGTCCATACGCATCATAGCCAGGAGGGGCCATTGTGGGAGAAGGATAGTTTTGTGGCAATTGTGGTGTAGGAAAAGGTGAAAAGCTTGGAAGTCTGTATTGGGAAACAGAGGTGGGTGTAGGTGACAAATTAGGAAGAGATGGTGGAGCTGATGGAATTAGAGATAGTGGAGGAACAGACTGCTCAACTGTGTCAGGAGGATTATCTCGTCCTAACATTTTGCTTGTATTGTGCTCAGATTTTGTAACAGAGGATATAACTTTAGATAATGGATAAGAACCAGTAGGTGAGAGAGAATGCTTCTGGTTTGATTCTGGAGAATAAGTTTCACTGCGATTGCGACGCCTCTCCCACATTTCTGGTTTGGAAGAAGCTACTGAATAACGGTCAGGTGAACGAGATGACTTTTTTCCATGAAGACGTTCCTGAGTACGAGCAGCAAGTTTACCTATTTCGGCCACCCCAATGTCAAGACCAATAGTTTTAAGCAAACTATGAATCTTCTCATACTCTGGTCTGGATTCATCTAATGGTTTTGGTTTTACAGATGAAGGAGGTGGAGAACCTACTTTTTGACTTACAGATTCCTTCCCATCACTCAATGTTAGCTTTTGAGTAGATGGAGAGCTGGTATTACAATCGTCATCATCATCACCATACAGAAATTTCTCTTCATCCTCAAGGTCATCAGGAAAACTGTTCCTTTTTTTTTCTTCCATATTATTAGAGTCTGCCATAACTCCCAAAATGCCCAGAATGCGTGAAAAGCCACTTCCATCCTGGCTGGCTCTTTCATGAGGAAGTAGGAAATCACCAGGCTGGTCAACAGACTCTGATGTTGACTCATGAGGCTCTTTTTGTTTTAGAAAATTTTCAGAGTTTTGCTCAGTAGGAAGTGTATTTTGATGTGGACCAGAAAATGGTCTCCAGTCAGGCTCACTGCCTTGAGTTTCCTTACTGGTAGACTCTGCAACTGCACTTTTGTTGAATTGTTTGAGGAAATTTTCTACCTCCAATGAAAAAGGAACAACACTACTACGCTGGGGCAAAGAATGATTTGAAAGAAGTGGG
Organism: Ophiophagus hannah; assembly: GCA_000516915.1. Taxonomy (NCBI): domain Eukaryota; kingdom Metazoa; phylum Chordata; class Lepidosauria; order Squamata; family Elapidae; genus Ophiophagus; species Ophiophagus hannah. The sequence continues at coordinate 109,390 of AZIM01001000.1, forward strand.
GGCTCTTTAATAGAGGAAGAACCGCTAGAAAAGACTTCAGGCTAAAAAAGAAAAAAAACCATCATTTGTTACTGCATTCCATAATTAATGTAATCAATAGTCCATTTCATAAGACAACATCTTCATATAGTTGAATTATAGTCAATAGTTTAAAACCCAAACAGGAAATTATAAAAAGAAAAAATTGAGACTGAAAAACACATGCATGTTTCAAAATATTATGTGATTATTTTTGTCACAGTACTATAGATATTGCACAATTATATCTGAGTCTATATCTAAAGTCACAACATTTATCTCTTTGATAAAGAAGCTCAGAGTGCTGCAAAAGTGATAAGTATCAGATGAATAAAGGTAACATGCTCCAATGCAGTCCAATTTATTTTGCAATGTTGTATTGCTGAGAAATAAAACTAATAATACAACAAAAATTGTGTCAGTTTGACTGTATTGGTAATAACCATCCCTCTCCCATGTAGGACAAGTGAAACGGTTGACTTGCCCTCAATCACACTTACACAAAACCAATTTTAATTGGCTTGGCGATCCTCATACTTATACCTTGATCCCTGATTATTTGGGATCCCCTAACAATGATTAAAAAGGGAAAAAAAGCTTATGTCAAAGGAATAGCAAAGGAGGAACACAGTGACTAAGAAGAGTGAAAATGTTAAAAGGTTGCTTTGAGGAATCGAAAAAATGGAATTTTACAGTTCCAAGGACATTTTAATACTAAATTTGCATTTCAAAATCAAAACTAAAGACAGTTGCAACAAAAGACCTCAGTATAGTAATAACCTGCTAAGATAAGATTGGGTCCCACTTTGGCACTCTTTCACAAGGCTCTGAAGACATGGTTCTGCCAATGGGCCTGGGGATCCCAGAATGATATGGAGCGCATTAAGTGGCTCATTTGCCAAGTGGAGGGATTATTGCTTTTTATATTGTTTTTGTATTGGGATTTTATCCTTGTAAACTACTCAGAGTCACTGAGAATGAATTGGGCAGCCATATAAATTTTCATAAATAAATATTAATATCTACTATTTTTATTTTGTTCTCTAAATATTAAGAGACGATAGATTTTACCATATGTTCATGACTATTAGTAAGGTTAATTGGGGGGGCAGAGTTTTATGTCTGTTTGTAGAATAAACAGACCCTCAATTAATAATTAACATTATTTAATTTGGCTTACACAGGAAGTCCTTGACTTTCACTTAACAATTGTTCAAAATTAGGACTTAGAAAAAGTGACTTGCTACTTGCTACCTGTACTCACACTTGTGACTGCTGCACCTTCCCCAGCGTCACCTGATCACAATTCAGGTTCTTGGCAAGTGGTCACATTATTGCTAATTGCAATTGTTTTGTTTTTGTCAATTCTGGGCAAAAACACCCATTAGGGAAGCTGTATTTGTTTAATATCTATGTGATTAGCTTATAACCATATTATTTGTTTAGCAAATGGTTTAATTTGCTTAACAACCACCATATTTTTTCTCAAACATGCTACCTAAAATTAACACCAAATTTAATTTTTCTTTCTCTATTGTACCTTATCAAGAAGCCAGTGGATTCTGCCTAAAAGTAGATAAATTTAAATATCTTATAATTTTAAAGAACATAAAATCAACCTGAAACCAACATAATATCAGGTGTTCTTGAACAACCTGCACTGAATGTCTATAATCTCCTTCATTGTAGAAGATAGAAAATGTTTACCCCACAATCACAACCCTTGAATCAGAATCTGCTTAGATACTTGTATATTCTAGATAATGCAGACCAACTGAGAAAGGCCAGAAGAAAGTTTGGGAACAACTGTGATTCTCAGTGCATTCTTTATGAAAGTGAATAACTGAACAAGTGAATTCAAGGGGAAATGTCTTCATACTTCCATAAATTTTATTACAATGGGGAAGAAAGCTTCCAAGAAATTGCAACATATCTCATGTAGAATCATGAAAGTGAATCAAACTAACTAATCTAGAACAAATTATGACACACTGAGATATATGTTAATTTAAAATGTGTTATATTTATTTGTTATTATGTTTTTATTTTGCTTTTGTTAGCCGTATTCTTGAAATGGGCAAGCCATATACAATGAATGAATGAATGAATGAAT
>AZIM01001000.1:118635-129637 GCA_000516915.1 Ophiophagus hannah
ACTTAACAACTGTCTTGCTTAGCAACCTAAATTTGTGGCTCAATTGTAATCATAAGTTGAGGACTACCTGCATGTTTAAAAAAAACAGAAAATCAACACTTTTGATTTAGAAATAAGTGCAAGGATTTTTCACTTTCAGAACTGAAATATGTGAAATGACTGTTATATTTGAATGTACATCTGATTAGAGATCACCAAACAACTTTCATTGCAAACGCATCATATTACTGGTTCAAAAGGAAATATTTTACCATTATATCACAGATTCATGCTATTCCAAAAAGTCTTTTTTAAAATATAATTAGCTTTTGCCTTTATCTATAATCTTATTGCTAATAGTAAAAATCATCTGCAGATGAAACACAGCCAATATATTAGTTGACAAAAACAGGATGTCTGAATTCTGTTAAACTGTAATCTATTTCCTACATAAGAATTTGCACCTGTAAGTTTAGTAAACTTTAGTTACTAAACTTTCACCAGGAGACAGGAAATTCATTAAAAAAGTGCTTCTTCATTTTTCTCCCCATCTTGTCAGGTTAAAAAAAAATAAATGGTTTCAGTTCCACATCTGCTCTTACTGCTTACTTCTTAGAGAAGGATCCACTTGATAAAAACAAGAAATTTCAAATAATACTGTTGATTAAAGACGAAGAACGAGTTCCACCAATAAACAATTTTGCTCATTTGTCAAAATACATATTTTCAGTGCATTTTAACTACTTGCAAAGAAGTTGTTAGAATGAATGTTATTTACAATCTATTGCTTTGTACTTGGAAATGAAATAAAAAATAAAATAAATGAATATTTATTTACTTATTTATTAAATAAAAAATATTTCATTTTTGGAAAATAACAATAGAACCTAATAGCAGCCCAGTGCTTTATTTGCACATCTGCCCACAGAAAAGACAACAATAAGCTGGGTAGGGAGCATCCTGGAGGAGGAAATATAAACCATCTTCACCATTTTGCTTTTGAGTAAATTGATATTTTAAACCATTATCCAAAAAGGTTAAATCATGGCAACCGAACCAAAGTTTATTAAAACTGAGACATTTTGTTACTCATCCAAATAACTTCTCCAGACAAAATGAAAATTTGGGTAGGCAGAGAGTTGTTGAAATGAACCAACTCTTGCCCTGGTGTTTTTCCCCAAAATGAAAAGCAATATGCAAATGAAAATACAATCATCCAGGAAAAATTTAGGCCATTGTATTGTGAACAGTCAAGCCCCATCTTCCACGATAGCTATTTTGCTTGAGCATTCTTAATATACTACTAAACTTCCAAATATATCCATCAACCCAAAAATGTAAACTGCATGTGACTGATAATCCATTCCACATATTTAATATGACTGAGGTATTACACATACAAAGAACATTAATATATACTATTATTCTCATACCACAGAACATTTGCTTTCATCATTTGATCAATATACAGAAAACGGACAAATCTATCTTTAATGAAAATCCAAATATTATATTATACCGAAAATGTTATTTTCTTTTGGACTTTGTCAAACAATGGATTATAATACTACACATGTATTCTTTGATTAAATTATTTTTATTGAAGTTTATTGAAATACTGCATTACTGTATTATTAACAGTACTACTACTACTTATACCATTTTTGTTACAGTATATGAATGAGTTGTCATATTCATTTTGGAATTATGAAATACTCTCTCCTAGATCTGGAATTCTCAATATTGCTTGGCCAATGTTATTTTTCATTACATCTTATAAGATTGTGGTATTTTATATCAAGCATGGAAAAGCATGACAAAACGTAACTGTGAGAAACAAGTCTTGAAAGAAACCTACCTATCCACATCACTCAGGCTATCAACTGGTGAACCCAGTCTATCACACAACCTCTTTCTCTCAGGTGTATCAATACCATAACGATCATTGCCAACAGTGATCCGCAAATTCTGTTCCACCGAAGATTCAGAATGTTGACTTCTAGAACGCCGACCTGGAGAACGTGAGCGCCGACCTGGGGAACGTGGGTGCCGACCTGGGGAATGTGAGCGTTGACCTGGGGAATGTCTCTGTAATTGGAGAAAAGTATGATTCCATCACATGGGCTATGCTATAAAAAACCAATCAAAATATAACCAGAGGGTTTACATTGGAGTTCATAATATTATTGTGATTCAGTATGTGACCAAGCTAGAAACTAAGTTCTACTAAGTTTTCCTTAACCCTAGGAAGGAAGCAATAGCAAACCACTTCCAAAAAACCTTGTTAAGAAAACTGACTGGTTTCCCAGCCACTATATTTCAAGCATCCTGTAGATAGCAAAAAGCCAAAAATTATTTGTAACCTTAATTACAACCCCGATCCTACATCAATCTGCCAGCACCCTTTCAAAACATCTGTCATTAGAAGGATGTCCATTGTCCCCATTGTTGTTTATGATGACACTGGAAGTGTTAATCAGAAATATTAGTCAGGATCCAGAAATAAAAGGAATGGAAATAAAAAAAGAAAAGTATAAATTACAGGCATTTGCAGATGACCTGGTTTTTGTAGTAGAAGAACCATTAGAAACCAGCCCCAGACTAATAGAAAAAATAGAGGAATATGGAGAAGTTGCAGGACTGAAAATAAATTTTTTAAAAAACTAAAATATTAGTTAAAACCCTTACAGACAAGCAGAAAAACAAATTGACAAAGAAGATAGATCTTCAGATAGTAAAGAAAGTGAAATATTTAGGAATTTACTTAACAGCAAGATGTGCAATAATGTAAAGATGATAACTATATAAAGTTAATGCAACAAATTAAACTGGATTTGGAGAAATGGAAGAATCTACAACTCTCAATGTTAGGGAGAATAGCTACTATAAAAATGAATATATTGCTGAAACTACTTTTCTTATACCAAACAATACCAATAAAACTAGAGAAAAAATATTTTGAAGAATTGAGTAAACCAATTTTTAAATATATTTGGCAAGGGAAAAAAGCAAGAATAAAACTGAAAATGTTACTGGACTCTAAAGGTAATGGGGGGTTTGGGTTACCAGATTGGGAGTTGTATTACCAAGCATCTGTACTTACATGGGTAAAAGAATGGATAAATTTGAGGCATAGAAGATTATTATTACTGGAGGGCCACGATCTTCAATTAGGGTGGCATGCCTTTCTGTGGTATGGAAGAAATACAGTACATAGATACTTTCAAAGGCACTATGTGAGGAATGCTTTATTTTTAGTATGGGAAAAAGTTAAATAAAAAAACTATAGGAAAATACCAATTTGGCTTTCTATAATGGAAGCACTGATACATCCAAATATTGTCAATTTGGAAAAAAATTGTATCCTACAAAGACATCTTAAACGAGGAAGGGGAATTTAAAACCAGACAGGAAATACAAAACCAAGGAGTGGACTTAGCATGGTGGCCACATCTGCAAATACAATCGAGATATATGAAAGATGCAAAAATATGGGGTTTCTATAAAGAACCAACAATACTTCATCAGATACTATTAGGGACAGATGAAAAATTGATAAGGAAACTATATAGTTACCTACTAAACTTTAAAATGGAAGATGAACAAGTAAAAGAAACAATGATAGTATGGGCAAAAAATTTCAGCTATGTTGTAGAATTAGATAAATGGCAAAAACTTTGGGATAGAAATTACAAACTGGCAATGGCTACCGCATATAAGGAAAACCTATACAACTAGCAAAGATGTTTAAAAATATGTCTGCCAAATGTTGGAAATGTAACCAGACGCCAGGTACCTATTACCGTATGTGGTGGACATGTATGAAGACAAGAAAACACTGGATAAAAATACACACATGGCTGAAAAAGATGATTAAGCAGCATACAGATTTAAAGCCAGAAATATTTTTGTTAGGTATAGTACCAGAAAGCTATGATAAAGGGAGAATATATTTAATGCTTCATGTATTAATAGCAGCGAGAATTGTATTTGCACAATATTGGAAAAATGAGAACACCCCACCAGACAAAAACATAATTTGGAAAATACTGGATTGTGCAGAGATGGATAGATTGACATTAAAAATAAAGGATAAAGGAGATACAGAGTATTATTCAATATGGGATAAGTTTTATCAATGGTTAGATACAAGAGGTAGAAGTTAGAAGAAGAAAGATTATTGTTATGTGTATGTAAAAGATGAACGTTATTTAGGACTATAAGCATGCTAGTATAATTAATATTACAAATAAGCTAATATAACTATAATTATTGCTATAATTACTATGTATATTATTATTACTACTAATGTATCTGTTGTATTTTCGGTAAAATTAAGTGCCTGGACAATATACTGTTTTCAAAATATTTATACATAATAAATAAAACAATATAAAAATATGTCATTACATCTGCTGGTAGCAGCGGTTAAAAGTGCATTATGCAAAAAGCATTTTCTTCTTTGAGGACATATTTCCTAAATACCCTTCTAGTTTCAATGGAGTCTTAAGAGAGGGAATATAATTTCTGTTTCTCTCTCTCTCCCACCCCCCAGAAAATTACTTACTGCCTCATTTTTATGCAGAAAATACATGTATTTCATAATTACTTTACAATAGATAGATGCCATCTATAAATACAGAATTAGGCAAACTTGGCACTTGATTATCTCTCTCTTTCCCTCAAACAAGGGAAACAAATGCACAATTTCATCTGCAATAATTATGCACTAATTTCTCAATACATAAATTTTAATATTTATGATTCACACTATTGTAGTGAACATTTTCATTTTAGAGTCGACAAAGCAATACTTACTGGACCAGTACCAGGATTAATGAAGTTGCTAGATAGTATGTGAAATTCCCTATCAAAAGATGGGACACAATCTACAGTTGCTACTTTCTAGAAGGTGTGAAAATTCTTTAGTTCTCCTTGATTCAAATTAAAATTTATGGTATTTGGTGATCAGCATTTTGAAACTATAATCTATTGTCAAAAGTTTGTGTAAAGCAACTACTGTACATTAACATGAATTGATTAATGTATATTACAAGCCACCTTAGAGGCACTATGCTTTGGAAAAGAAAAAACACATACTGAATATGAAATGAATGAAAAGTAGATAGTATTCCTATGCTTTATCTAGGAAATAATCCTGAGTATTTTCTGTAACTATATCTGCATAATGTAAATTTTGAAACTATTTTCAAGGAAGCTTGATTAGTCTTATGTACTGAGTTCCTAGGGGTGCAGTGTCTCAGCTGTCAAAGCCTGGTTCAAGACCCCAGTGCTGTGTGATGGGGTGAGCTTCTGTTACTTGCTGCAACTCCTGCCCACCTAACATTTCAAAAGCATGCAAATGCAAGTAAATGAATAGGCACAACTTTGGTGAGAAGGTAACAGTATTCCTTGCACCTCAGCGTATAGTCATGTTGAGCACATAATCATGGAAAGTGTCATCTCACAATGCTGGCTTCTCAGCTAAGAAATGGAGATGTACACTATCCCCTACAGTAAAGGGGAAACCTTTATTTTTACTGAGATCCTAATTTATAAGTTGAGTTGTGCAGCCACAGTATTATAATTTAGTGATAGAAGCAAAATCTAAAGGTAAATTGAGAAGAATATAGTAAAACCCAAAATGAAAAAACCGCAGTGGATGTAGTCGAAGGTAGGTGGACAATTANAATTAACAAGGTTATGGCAAGAAAAAAGTGCACATTGCTTTAGAAATATTCATTAATCTACATAAGCTTATCATTAACCTGAGTACGATTTCATAAATATCACCAATTCAATACATTTGTGTAATGTACCATCATAATCAGGATTATAAATCTATCTGTTAAACTCCTTAATATTACTGAAAATAGATTTGTGGCCCTTCTCATGTCGCTAGAGTGTATTTTTAACTTCTGAGCTGGATATAGAATCACCGTATTTTTCAGTCCTGCCTTTAAAACATTCCATTTGTTCTAGAACATGGCTATACAGAAATTCTGTAAATACGTAAAATCTTATCTGGATTCTTGTATTATGCTGAGTTACATGATTGGTTTAGCATGTGGTATATATTCAGCGACTGTAGTTGCAAATGACATTTGATGCCTTAGTATACTGTGTTACCTGAAACTACATTACTGTTTCAGATTGGATGGATGAGCTCTTAGTACAATGATTAAATCAATAACTTGGATCACTGATCACTAGTTATACAAAGAGAAATTCCACTGAATTCATCTGACACTTTGGACTTTAAGCAAGAATCTTTCATTTGGTTAAAAGAATCATAACAACACTCAAGAGATCCCAAGAGGTTCATTGTTCTCTAGGTTCTTTCTTGCAAGATCCCAGCAAATACTTTTACTACAGTAGGCATGTAATTCAGATCTATATACTATAGAAGTGAGAGCCAGCTTGGTGTAGTGATTAAGGCATCTCACTAGAAATTGGGAGATTGTGAATTCTAGTCCTGCCTTAGGCACAAAGCCAGCTAGGGCCCTGGAGTCAGTTACAGTACATTCAGCCTTAAGAAAGAGGCAATGGCAAACTACTATTGAAAAAGCTTGCCAAAAAACCCCTGCAGAGACTCATTCAAGAAGACTTTGAAAATCAGACATGAGTGAATGAGGTTAAAAATACTATAAAACTACATTAACCCTAACTACTTTCACATAATATAATTTATGTATGGTATTCACACAGTAAATCCACTTCAGGTGTCATAACAAAGTATGCTCAACTTATCACTCCCTCTCACAACTGGAATGAATATCAGCAAATTTTGTGCTGGCTAGCAAACCTCTCCTTTCTTCCTTGTGTTGTGCAATTAAAAACAAATCATGTTTACATTACAACTTGTGGATAAGGCATTCCTTATTTCCTACAATCTGAACTACAATATAGATTTAAACACCACATTGAACCATATTACAAAACGCCTCATATTAAAGTATAACTGAATTTTTATGGTTTCTGAACAATTAAGCTCTCCTTTATAAAGCCATAGAAGGATTTATATTCTACAATTTCAGTAGAACATCCAAATTAAAGTGAATTATGATTATTTCAAACCCTACAAAATACTGACTCTAAAATCTTAGTAAAGAACCACCCACATTAGCGGTGCATAAGTGGCACACAACTGCACAACCTGTGATTTCTTACTAAATATCATTCACACACGGCTATCCCTAATTTCAATGTCTATCCTCACAGCTGTCTATGCAAACAGTTGTGATGATAAATATTCTTTTCCATAAAAGAATCAAATATTTTCCATAGAAAAATCTAATATTTTCTATAACTATGGTTTACAAAACAGATACCTAACTTCTAAGCAGTCCTTATTAAGCATTTTGCTAATGACATATTTTAATTTGAATTAAAAATAATGAATTGTATGCTTAAGGCAATACAGTATTATGCTTACATAAAAACCTGTAAAACACTGACTTGTTGTAAGCATGGGATACTGAATGCATTTACATATTGCACTGAGCCTAGACCCATCACATAATGGTTTTTATAATGAAACCACAAAAGTCTTACTAGAAAACGAGTCCTATTTAACACATGCTTTTAATTAACATTTATGATTGCACTCTATGTCCAGTTTTCTCTACAGAAAAAGATAAAATACCAAAGACTAAATAAAGATTTTGAGAGTTCAGAACTGCCAAGTAGCAACAATACCGAACAGGATAAGCGAAGTAACCCAAAGGGGAATAAAAATTACATAATCATAATTGATTTTGTAGAAATTACTTTGGGACTCCATCTGTCCGGTAAAATACTTCTAAACCTTACTGAGAGCTCAGCAGAGGTGAAAAGAACTGCCCTTTCAGCTGCCGCTATACAACACACTTAAGTCCTGGCTTACATGGCCTGCCAAGTGTAATTAATTCGCATTAACACATCCGCACAAACTACAACGGCTCATCGATAAAAAGCGATATAGGGCACAAATAAAGGGAGGCACATTTTTGCTAACTTGCGATTTATTTTCCTACTTGGCAACCGGCGGACGCTTTTCCGGGTTTCCATAGAGAGCCCTTTCCCTACATTTGCTTTTAAAGGTGTGCTGTGGCGAAATTAACTTTCCGACAGGCAACCTTGTAGTCGTTGCTCAGCCCAAACCAAACCAAAAGACACGGGATAAGTCTTGGCCGGAGGGAAGCGGGTTTCCTGGGACATAAAGGGAAGCACGGACGCTCTCTGGAGGCGAAGGCTTGGTTGCCTGAAGGCGGACCGGTAAAAGAACCGTTACCACAGGACACGGGGAGCCCGCGGAGCGCGTGTTCCGAGGCCGAAGCCGCTCGGACTTCTCGGACTTCCCCCCTCCCCAAACGGAGAGCGTACCCTGCTGCTGCGACGAGGGGAAGGCGAGCGACGCGAAGAGCGACCACTGGACGGCGAGCGGTGGTGCCGGCGGCCCCGGGGAGACGGTGAACGGGAGCGGCGNNNCCCCGGGGAGACGGTGAACGGGAGCGGCGCGGGCTACGGCCTCGACTTGACCCAGTGGTCAGCGTGGCCGAAGCACCGGACCGGGAACATCGGGAGCCTGAGCTGCTGTTCTCTTTGGGCCGGCTGGAAGAGATCATGCTCGAGCGGCCGCAACCGGGACGGTACATCATGCAGAGACAGCGGCGGCATAAAAAGTCTCCCGAGGCCTCTCGCCCCTCTCGCGTTCGCCCCTTTTTCTCTCGCTCTCTCTCGCTTGACCACCCCGCGCGGAACGCGCATGCGCACCGGGCGCCAAAGCTCCGGAAGCTTTCTGCGTGCATCCTTTCAAGATGGCGGGAAAAGAGTGCGAGTCGCGTGAAGAAGGCGCCGCGAGATCTGCAAACCGAGCGCGCCGAGGGTAGAAGAGGGATGACGGCGCTCACCTGCCTTGCGCGATGACGGAGATGCTTCGCCACTCGGTTCCTCTGAAAGGGTGCATCTCCCTCGCTCTGTAGAAAATCGTAGACACCTAAGATTCGTGCCACACCTCGTGGCACCTTAAAAGGCCGACGCATTTATCCAAGTGGTGTTTCTGTCCGCAAAAAACGTATCGCTTAGTTGCACTTAAGTTTAATAGGTTAAAATCTGCAGGCAAGCAAACTTTCCACTTGAAACTGTAACCGCGTTTGTTCTCGATATGGTCACCGTGCAAATGGGTCTCTCAACTCTGTTCCAAGTATTCACAGAAACAGTTTTGCAGAATTCAACTGCATAAACGAATTCATCTGTGAACATGGTTAAAGAAGAAGGGGACGGGTCTCATGGTTCACTGGATCTTTTCTGACCAGCTAACATTTGCTCTAATCAATTGTATTCTGATTGCAGGTGCAGATAGGAATTAGTGAACTGTACTTTGTTTATCAAAAGGAAATTATAGAACCAGTTTGGTATAGTGGTTAGGGAAGTAGGTTAGAAATTGCTAGAGTGAGTTCTCTTGCCCTTTGGGTATGAAAGCAGCTGGGTGACTGGATCAGTCACTTTCATTCATTCATCCCAAACCTTACAAGGTTGTTATGAGGAAAATCAGATGAAGGAATATTAGGTATGTTCACTATCTTAAGTTATTTATAAAAAATAATAAAGGTGGGAGAGAGACACAGACACACATACACACACACACACTTGCTCACAAAGCATTCAGGTTTTATGTGAGTGTGCCAGTGACCAATAAGAATGCAGACTTTACCAAGATTGAGCACACAAAAAAGCACTGCATTTGGAATTGTTGGAAGTTATAACCCACCTCCTAGAAAAATGAAATATTTTAGGATATACTAAAAAGGCAGAATATTTCCCCTGAAAGAGAAGTAGAAACTCAAGAGAGGCAGAAACTCAGCCCCCTCCCCACCTTTGTCAATGGGCCATTAAGGCCTGAGCCAGTCTATTCTACATAACAAAGATCTACCTCCTCCAGGCCCAAAGCCCTTTCATTACATCATCATCCAGCAAGGCTCAACCAAGCCTGGGACTCAGGACAGCATACACAGTTGTCACATGGGAATGTGACAACCAATCAGAATACAAGCTCAAATTCAAATCCCAACAGAGGGCATAAAACCAGGGACTCTCAACATCTCTTCCATTTTCAACCAGGAGCTCTCAGGCATGTGATCCGGTCCACCATTAAACCATCTTTCCAAGCAGTCACCATGTTCCCAGTGTCTTTCTCCTCACTTGGAACTGAACCCAGAAGGATATTTTCTTCCAACAGAATGGAACAGGAAAATGCAGTTGCAGGCTGCCTTCCATATAGGCAGGAGCTGAAGATAATGTCTGTTCAAGACCTCAGCAACTATTCAGTTTTGCCCATCTATAATGAGTTGTGTGGAAGAACCCAAAGACTTTCAGGCAAAAATTACAGCAATAAGGGAAGCATGAGGGATCAATATTCAGATATGAATGAATCAGAAATAAAATATTCAGTCTTTAGCAATAGCTAAGTCCATCCTCCCAGATCAGTTTAAAAGGGCATAGAAACTTTAATAAACAGATCAGCACATTCTCATAAAATTTACCATCATTATACATTTTGTCTCCCAAAATAGTAGATCAACTGTTCAGAAGCAGTTATAATTATTAAAAATATGATCATTAAGATATAACAGCACAGAGTTGCTGGGAGTCAGCTGAATATACATTTATTAAATATATCTAAATGGAAATATAAAAGTATTTTTTTTTAAATGAAGTGGCCAATTTCAACGTGTGTGGTATTACTATAAATTAGGAGCATGGTGGCTCACAAGGTTAGGGTGCTGGGCTAACAGGCGGACATTTGAGACCCAGTTGCTGCTGCAGAATAAGTTGAACTCCTGTCACACACTCTAGCTCCAGCCAACCCAGCAGTTGGAAAGGGGGTGACTGCAAGTAGATAAATGAGTACCAAAGGAATCCCCAGCGGGGTGTGCCCTGAGCAATGGTGATGTCACTGGCTGATCCGTTCACCATGGAAAGGATCTTTTGGTGTTTTTGATACAGAAGTATATAAATCACCTAGCACTTAGCTCAAGCTGCC
>AZIM01001000.1:143422-165182 GCA_000516915.1 Ophiophagus hannah
AAAAAAAACACATTCAAGGCCAATAAGATTGGGGCAATTCTAATCTGCCAGGAAGAGTATTCCACAAAGAAGTGGCTACAATAGAGAAGGCCTGTCTCCTAGTTCCCAACAGTCAACATTCTTTGGCTGACAGGATCTGATTATACCCAGTTTGTTGGATCAAATTAGATGGGTAGAGATTTTACAATTCTGGGTGGGAAAGGGCTTAGACATTATCACTCTTTTCTACAGGAGAAAGAATTATACCTTCTGGATGATCCACTAGCAGCTGTTGATACAGATGTAGCTAATCACCTAATGCAGAAGTGTATCCTAGGAATTCTCAGACACAAGACTCGGATTCTTTGCACTCACAGAATTGAGGTTTTGGGAAATGCTGACATGATAATACTGATGGATAATGGCAGAATTCTCAGGGCAGGTAAAGCCTGATGCCTTCTACTGTTCTCTGTGCCTAGGGCTTGAAATAATTACCTCAGAAAAGGAATTCAGAATGTGAACCATACTCCTGTTTTTTGTTCAGAGCTTTTTATCAGCTCTTGCATGCTTATAAAGAAGGATCAATGGTTCTTTTTCAATTCCAATGGCTCTTAAAATTGCCTGGAGGGCTTTTCAAATTTTGCTTCATTGTAAATTCCAACAAAAAGCTCATTATCAATAAGTACAATTAACAAAATGCACAGGTATTTAGTAAAAATATTGGCTTAAGATAAAATACTGAATTAATTGCTCTACATAATAGAAAATTTGTTTTCATAATCATAGCAAGCATACCCTATATGCTAGTGAACCAATAAAAGTAAGGATGAGGGAATTATTCAGAAAAGCTAATAAAGCACCACACAAGACTTAACGGTTATAACAAGAAAATGAAATGGATGTTAAAGAAGCAATAGTGGAGGACTGTAAACAGAACTGTAAACATAGCAAAATCTATTTTTCTAGGTACTCCAACAAACATTCTTCCATTGGTAGAAGCTATCCCTAAACTTGGAGCAATGACCAAGAGAAGGAAGGACACAAGTAAGTACTAGGTATTTTCATCATTGTACAGGAATGGGTTTGTTGAAATCAGTCAAAACAATATAAGTCTAAGGTAATAAAATAGAGAATAAAGCTAGTTTAGAAAAATTTTAAAAATGGAACAACTGAGCCCACAAGATACATAAGCATACACCGCTTATTTATTGGGTTTGTTTTTTTTCAAACGTAATAGTGGAGACAGCAAGCACTAGCCCACTCTTCCTCTGATCAGGTACTTTCCAAATGTGTTGAGATTGTAGTAGTAGTGCCAGAATTGCAAACCAATATAGCCATCTTGAGAATCCTCCTAGTATAAATAGAGGAAGCTGAGATAATGAATCTTGGTTATTTCCCAATAAGTAAAATAAAACTCTATTGCATAAGATATCTGAACATTTATATGGAATGGAAACAGAGCTTCAGATATTTTGTCCTCTTGCAATCACGTGGGCAATGAGAGTACCTTCTACTTCAGCCGTATCTTCTGCTTAATACAAAGTTAGTAAAAATATGTAATGGATAGGAAGTAAGTATGCATGGCCTCCCAAGGACTAAACATTTTCAGAAACATTAAGTCTCACAAACTGAAGCAATATCACTGATGAAAATAGAATCCTGTACCCTACATATTTCGTTATTTTAGGTGAAAATTAGGTGAAAATATATTACAAAAATGCTTCAGGTTTTCAAGTTTCAGGGGGGAAAGGCAATTAGTAATGCCAGTAGATGCTAATGATCCTGCAACAGCCATATTCCATTGGTGCTTATTATTGAATTGATGTGCATTTGAGGAGAGTCTCAGGAAGAAAGTATTATGGATTATAAACTAGGGAAATGCAATATGTCTGCACTAGTAGTACAACAGGATACCAAAGACATCTGAATCCTGTATCATAATAATAGATATTGAGTTAACCATTATCTGCAAAGCCTTTGGTTAACAAGTTTAGGAATAACTAGTTATGATTTCCCTTAGGGAAAGACAGGCCATATATTTCAAGAAAAAATGACTGACAAAGTGGAATTCAGATATTTGTATCCAGGTGCATCCATCTGAATATCTTACTTGCTGTCTACATTAAAGGGTGGGTGTAGTTTGCTTCTGAGTAATAAAGTAGGATTAAAGCTTCGCAGAAGTCATAAGAAGTCCTCAGGTTTTGGGAGTGGGTATTTCCAGTTGAGAACCTCCAGTCCAGTGTCCTATTACTGTTATTTCTGTTTCCTGGTGTTATTATTCCTGTTTCCAAAGCAGACGCTGAATGCAATAAAGTGGAGGAAGCGGAGCATGAGGAAGAAGAGCTGGCCCAATTAAGCTATTTTCCTAAGCAGGAGGAAGAGAAAAAAGAAGGGGCATTGGCTTTCAAAGTCTACAGGGCATATTGGCTGGCTGTTGGCAGCTGCCTAGCATTGTCCATACTCCTTTCGTTGCTGCTCATGCAGGGTAAGCTTATAACGTTGTTCTTTCCCTGTTCAGGTTTCTCTCTGCTCTTGATTGCTGGCCATTTCTCGGCAATTGAAAATCTTTGGTTCAAAAAACCCGACACCTTTATAGAAACTTGGGCATTTTGCATCATTCATGAGAATTGTTGAAGACTTCATAGTTCTTCCAGGCATCGGGGACAGAATGATTGTGGAATTCCCCCTCCCCCCCTTTTTTTGGGAGGGAGCATGTATTTTGCTTGGTTTTGCTTTGTCTTTTGGTTTTTTGTACTTTGCTTTTCTAGTCTGTTGTAATTTTTTTTTTTGAGGAATTGGTCTTTGATTATAAGCCACCTACAATTGTTTGAGAGTTGTATAGACTATAAATTAAATATATAAGCCATCAAAGAGAGAGAAAAATTGCAATTCTCAAGTTTGAAGTTTCTTGTTTTAAGCAATAAATATTAAGCCTTTGTGGTAATAGTGATTTACTGGCAACTTTTGCATTTAACAATGAGCTTTATAATCTACAGTATAGGAAAATTTTGATTCTCCAGCCTCTTTCCAGGGAACGCATTGTGTGGATTGGTTTAGAGATACCAGAAATAATTGATTTCCTGCTATCTGAGCACACCTGATTAAGCCACAGGCTTCCACAAAGTTCCATGTAATTTAGGAAAAGGTTGTTGCTAAAATTTAATTTTCATATAAGGTAATTTATTTGTGGCATGCACATATTTGTTTATTAGTGTGGTTTCTATGCTATTTAATCAAACAACTCAAAGCTATTTACAGTCTTATAACACAACTCAAAAATAATTATTTTCTGATATGGTCTATTCAGCATTTATTCAAACAGTTTGTAGAGTCACATTAAAAGTGCTTTCATAGGACCTCTTTATTATATTAAAATGGACAGGAGTTGCTTTGTGGTGAGTTCTCTACCTCAAAGTCATGTGGATAGGCTTAACTTTTGTTTAAATAAATAAAGCCTCACTCACTGACACCCATTTCTGCAGCTTCTAGGAATATTTCCGATTGGTGGCTCTCAAACTGGATATCCAGTCTACCTCATACTGAAAATAACTCCATCAGCAGCTTGGCAGCCCTTCCTTCTTCATCTCTGCTGCTCTTCTCCCATGAGGGACTCATGTACGTCAATCAAATAGCTTGGCTATATTTTATTTGCATCTGCTTACTGCCCAAACATACATGCTATTGAATCAGATTCTTTCTCTTCTTGAAACTTTTTTTTGGTCCTCCTCCCAAACTGCCTCTGGAAGTTAGGAGTGAATTCGGAATGCAGAAGGGAAAACCTCGGAACCCCTATTGCACAGAATATGGAAGGACCCATGCATTTTTTAAAAGCAGATATTTTGTGAAGGCATTTCTTACTATGATTAAGAAGCTGAATATTGGCTAAACAGCTGCTGGCTGTGCATAGGCAGAGCAACTTGCAACGGGGGGGGGGGAGCAAGGAATAGGACAGAAGCACCATATTTCTTGAAACCTGATTGGAATCAGCATGTTTTCAATGGAGGGGATTGGAATGACCAGTTACTGTATAGGATTTGAGTACTTCCAGTGACTTTTTCCATTTGTTGCAAGTTCCCCTATAAACAGATGACCGAATCTTTCAGATGTCTTCAAAGGTAGAAAATATTAGATAATGCGATTGGCCAAAACCTGAGTTCGACCTCAGTCCCCGAAGTGAGTCGATTCGAGTGAATGTAGAATTTCCTTAAATTCCTAGGCCTGAACCTGAATGCCAGACTGATATAAGAAGGCAAAGGTGGAGCAACTCTTCCTTCTCACAGGGACTAAAAGTAGGAGGTGCTTAGTACTGTTGGTGGGAGGAAGCGCCCTTCCAGCCCTCCTGGGAGAGTTATTGCATTTGGTCAAAAAAGGGAGGAGAGCTGACCTGAATACTCCAAATCCAAACTGATTTTACCTGTCTCTTCAGTTCTCCAGTCTTGAGCTCCATTTCTTCAAATAGCACTTTGGATGTGAATTTTTACCTGACTGTTTACGGCTGCATTGCTGGGGTAAATTCAGTCTTCACCATCCTACGGGCCTTTCTCTTTGCCTGTGGTACCATCCACGCCGCGACTGTCATTCACAACCGACTACTTAGACGGGTGATGAAGGTAATTACCTGGGAGCCCTGTTTGGAAAAAGGAGGAACAAGGGAGGAGGGTAAAAATTGAGACTTAAAAATAATGGATTTTTTCAAACGTTTAGATTTTTGAAAATGAATTGTCCTGTTATTTTACACATAGTAGGAAAACATTAGATAATAGGATTGTTGTATTATAATAATAGTATATTGTCTCTACAGTTCCGGGAAAAAGTATTGGCCCTTTTGGGGATTTTCGGAATCCTTGCTTATCTCGGAATGTTGTCAGAGCTCCCTGCAGCTCTTTGTGCTATATAAGAAATAAATAATTGAAATAATTGATTTTGCTAACCAGCAAAACTTTTAGAAGTGGACATTGAGCCATCTTGTTTTAGATGAGTTTTGTCACATGATCCCCCTTTGAATTGTAGTCTGCTTTCNTTGAACAACAAACATTGTTTAATAAATACATCACAAAGTATCAATGGGAGCTTATAGTCCTATTTTATGAGAATGTTGTTGCTTTTTTAAAAAAAGATATACTCCTATGTGGGACTGCAGAGAGGCTAAAAAGAAAATAGTATTGCAAATACACTAGGATATTTCTCATGCATTCTAATATTCCAAAAGCCTGTAGCCTTCTTATTACTTTTTTTTCTCTATTGCCAGGCTACCATGACCTTCTTTGATACCACACCAACAGGTCGTATTCTTAATCGCTTCTCTTCAGATCTGTACTGTGTGGATGATAGTCTTCCTTTTATTCTCAACATATTCCTGGCCAACATCTTTGGACTGCTGGGCATGCTGGTGATGATAACCTATGGGTTGCCTTGGATTGGGCTAGTCTTACTGCCCTTGGTGGCTGTCTACTACTCCATCCAGCTTTATTATCGACGTACCTCTCGTGAACTCAAGCGTCTCTACAGCCTCACCTTGTCGCCTATTTATACTCACTTTTCAGAGACCTTGACAGGCCTCAGCACTATCCGGGCAACCAGGGTGACTGGCAGGTGAGTTTTTCTCTTCAGCTGGTGGAAGTGTAAATTGACCTGAAAAGTGGCTAAGTAAGAGCTGTTTCAAAAGTTGATAAGTGCATGAGAAATTCTTCCTAATTTTAATCTTTGGGCTTAACCCAGTCTAGGTTTGAGACAGAGAATCAAGAACGGCTGGAACTGAACCAGCGTTGCCGTTTTGCCAGCAATACGGCAATGCAATGGCTAGATATTCGGCTGCAGATGATTGGAGTTGCTGTGGTTACTGCCATTGCAGGAATTGCCATCATCCAACACCAGAGGAAACTGGGTGATCCAGGTGAGCTATGGAATTATGGGCTCTGCATGATGCACCAGTGCACCATCATCTACGCCATCCTTGCCCACTCATTCTTCTTTCTTTAGCTCACAATACTGTTCCTTTCACTGATAGTAGATATGGATTCTGGACTTTTCTCCCTTCTCTGAAGAAAGGATAATAGTACCAAGAATGCTGAAAAAGAAATGAAAAGTATTTTTTGTTCATACAATCAGCATGCATTTTATGTGTAGGCAGGCAGGTGGTTTATCTTTCCTTTAAAGGAAGAAAAAAATAATATTGCAGCCAAATGAAGTCCAGGTGAGAACAGGTAAAGTGCAGTGAACTACTGGAACCTTTTTTTCACCATGGGCAGCGTTCTCTTTCTAATCATCTCTATAAAGTTAGACCAACTGTCTTAAATCAAGGTATTCTTCAGATGTGTAGCCTCCAATAAGCAGTTCCTATCTTACAACCGTAATGGAGCCCTAAGTCATGGCAGTCATAAAGTGAGTCACCATATGGCTGGACCCATTTTTATGACCGTATGAACAGAATAATTATCCGTGCTTTTGATCTGGAATATTAGGAACCATTTGGAAATACTCCTCTCTGAAGATACATTTAAGGTAGATGAACTGGGATGTTTTTTCAAGCAGTGAGCATGTGTCTAAAAGGAAAGATCATATTCTGGATCACTATTTCTAAAAAAAAAAAAAAGTTATAATACTAAGTATCAGAATCACTTCAGCAGTTCCAAAGAAAACTTTTCTTTACATGTTGGCACCTTTTGGTCCTTCGCCTCATTTTGGAGATAAATTACAATCTCTTACCATCACTAGTTCTTTGCCTCCTTATCTCAGAAGGTAGCTTTCTGATTTGTTTTGCCTTTTTTTGCCCTTCCAGGTCTTGTGGGTTTGGCTCTTTCCTATGCTCTATCTGTTACAAACTTGCTGTCAGGACTCATCACCAGCTTCACTCAGACAGAGACCATGATGGTGAGCGTGGAACGGACTGAAGAATATGCCACAGAAATTCCCATAGAATCTCAGGAGGAACTGCTTCCGGTAAGGCTTCCTTGTTTTGCAGCTCTAAAATCATTGGAGAGATTTGTTTATCTAGATGTAGAGTATTCGATTTTATGTAATGCAAATGTAGCGATTGCTTTGGGCTGCTTTTATGATGTCCTTGAAAAAGCAATTGGTGTTCTTGAAGGACTGTAAAAACAAAGTGAAGATGAACTCAAATGTCCAGTATCTTTTCCATTCTTCCAAACTCACTTTGTTTTAATAAGCATAATTTGGAGTCAGAGAAGGGGGGAAGAGAGGGTAAAAACAGCCACACTGAAGAGGGGAGGATTTTAATTAATCTCTTGATGCAGATTTCCTACGTTCTGTGTAGAGTATCTTGCATGAAGGAGGAGTCTTGGTAAATTGCTGAAGAGCACAGGAAAGTAGGGTTCCATTCTAGGAATGAAGCTCATGCTAGGAATGAAGCCCATGCCATCATTTTGAAGACTGCAACAAGGACAGTTCAGTAGAAAAGTAGTTGGTGCCAAGCTGGCAGAGGAGCTCTAGACTATCACATCTAGAGTGAGAAGAACTCAAAATAACATTTGCAGTAATCATTACTGCATGGTACTCTAAAATTTGATTTGCTGTATTTCTACTGGTGATATTAAGTAATTGATCAGAAAAAACTGCACTAGGTGGTAGCTATTTCTGCTCATTTCTAACATTGTTTTTTCTTCCTTCAAGGTTTCCCCAAACTGGCCAGTTAGAGGGCATATGGAATTCCAACAAGTAATATTAGGCTATCGGCCAGACTTACCCAATGCCCTGGATGGGGTTACCTTCACTATCTATCCTGGGGAAAAAATAGGGATAGTTGGACGTACAGGGTCTGGCAAATCCACTCTCTTCCTGGCTCTTTTCCGCATGGTGGAACTCAGAGATGGACACATCCTCCTAGACAATATTGACCACTGCTCTGTAAGCTTGAAGGAGCTAAGGTGAGTCATTTTCAACAATAGTGGCTCGAGGTTCCAGGGATTATTAGTCCTTCAGCTGTTGATTCCATGATTCTCAAGCTTAATCATGCTTAAACTTTGCCGTGACAGATTAAACCACTTAAGTGTGCCTCAGTTTGTCAATGGTGATGCCAGTGTTCCTCAAAAACTTTTGCATCCATTTGAGAAGTCAGTTTAAGGAGATAGTAAAAGGGTTGTTTAATGTATTAAGTAGCTGCTTGCTATTATTTCCTGCTGTTTTCTTTTTAGGTCTAGATTGGCCATAATTCCCCAGGACCCTTTTTTGTTCAGTGGGACACTCCGTGAGAATCTAGATCCCCAGCAGCAACACACGGATAATGACTTGCACCAAGTTTTGGAGCAATGCCACTTGCACACATTAATTACAGAGATGGGTGAGTCTTTGCTTGAGCGAAGGGCAGCAAAAGCTTAATAAACCATCCTTCAGATTATGAGGTGTTGGAAAACTGATCAGAGTAGTAAAACAAAGAAAATAAATTAATAACCACATGGTTGTAGATTCTCAAGCTGCCACAAAATGATACATTTTGAGCTTAAGGTGGTTAACTTTATTCAGAAAAATGTATCAAGATGCTGTTGGATGGAGCTAAAATCAAAAGTCTGAGGCCAGATCTTTTTCCTACTTCTTCACCCTTCCTTCCCTCTTTTCCTCTCACTCCCTCACTTTCTATAGTAGACAAGCAGCAGAACAGATTGTTCTTCACAAACTTGTCATGTCATAAATATGGACTATTTTCTTTTGCCCCATGTCCACAAATCTAATCATTGAGAAAGAGTTACTTGTTCAACTTTTTTCACTTTCTGTTTTAGTGCGTTTTTTTTCCTCTCTGGGTTTCTCTCTCTTTTGCATAAAATACTTGGTGCTTCAGTCTGCTGGTAAAATATTTAAGAAAAGATGTCAAGAATCTTGATAGAAGACTCCTACTTGGGGTGGGGGTGGGACTGTTATTTCTGAAATGTTTAAAAAGTGTAGTAGTTAAAAACCCAACATGACTGACATAAGATATGGCCGACTGCAATATGTCTGGATGCTTTCTGTATTGTGTATTTAATACTCTTTAATATTTTTCCCTTTGTATATATGCTTTACTTGTATTTGTGTGTATGGGCTCTGTTTAAGCTTGTGTTTGCTTAGCAAACATGCATGTACATTCTCTGGTTACTGTAGTTTTTCTTATTTTTATTCTCTATGCTGTAGGTATGGTTTTCCCCTCTCCCCATTTCATTTCTGAAGCGGTGAATAGTTTTCCTTATCAATTTGGAGAGAATTCAGCTTTCCCCCCATGAAATGATTGAGCTTCATTCATTTGCATTAGGGAGCTATGTGGATAACCAGATAGGAGTGACCTGCATCACAACTCCAGTTCAGAATACATGTTCTAAAGGGAGGTTGTAGTAAAGGAATTTTTCACTGGTCACATACTGTCAGCACTTAGTTGCTGTAACTTGGTTTTCTCTCTCTTGAGCTTCAAGTGCAAGTGAACTAGTACAAAAATTTTAGTCTTACATTTGTTTCTTTATGCAGGTGGGCTGGATTATGAGCTGAGAGAGAGAGGAAAGAGTCTCTCAGTAGGGCAGAGGCAGCTGGTTTGTTTAGCAAGGGCTCTCTTGACTCAGGCCAAGGTGAGTGGTGGTCATTTTTTTTCTTTATGCATCCTGCCTTACTTGGAAGGTTTCAAAACCATTATCTTGGAGCTGGAAAAGGCAAAGCAAGTTTGGAGTATCTGTCCTACAGAGAAGAAAGGCTAGGTTGTTCTGGACTTTTAATTACGAAAAAAGTAATTAAGGGCATTATGTAGGTTTCCAAAACTATATATATGGAGAATTAGGTAGAAAAAGGTATTATTCTCTTGTAACTCAAGATTAGCTACAAGATTCAAGAAATGTAATTTTCCGTACTCTGCAATCAATGTAATTTGTTGCTACAAAATGTAGATTCTGTTCATGAGTAACAGATCCATGATATCTAAATGGAATTTCCACAGGAGAGAAGTTGCTTGGGTTGAAATCAAGAGCAAAACCAAAAGGACTATTTGTCTTCGTGATATGAAATTTTCCAGAAGCACCTTGCTGTCTACATTTGGGCTTAGTGGATCCTTGCTTTGTATGCCAAAAGGTAATGGCGTCCATCCATTTCTTCTTGTATTGGAAGAATCTTTTCTACTTTGTCTCAATCATAGATTCTGTGCATTGATGAAGCCACAGCAAGTATTGATCAGAAGACAGACAGACTCATCCAGCAGACCATTCGCCAGCGATTTGCAGATAAAACTGTTTTAACTATTGCCCACAGGTAATGTTTTATTTCTTCTTTAGCCTTTGGTCTTCAGTCTGTATAACTGAAAAAAAAATCTAACTTCTTATACAGTATATTGCTGGTAGCGACTGACCAAAAATCATGAGTTATGCTGAGTATCTTGAAGGATGTATCTACACCAATAGTTCAACTATTCACCATGACACTGACACACGCAGGCCAACTGCCTAATGCTGCTTTCCCTCAAAATTCAAGTTTTCCCCTGCCAGCATTTCTTTTGAGTGCTTCTGCCTGATCCTGGTATCTCTTGACTGGGGGAAGTGATTTCCAGATCAGGCTGTACTAAAGCTTGTCTTAGAATGGATTTGGGCAGCCACAGACACCAAGAGAAATTTAGTTTTCTGTTTTTAAAGCTGTCTGAAATTGGCACATGGGAACATTTTCATATTTTTCAAACATTTTAAACTGGGTCTTCACATATCTGCATCTACGGATAAAACTCCCAACCAATACACACAGCAATAGTTGTGACCATCAGTTACAGTGCTATTATGTTTTTTAAAACACAAATGATCTCCCTAAAACTACCTCATTTTTCCATCATTTATTCTATTGATCTCTGCCTCATATTCACATTTGAAAAATAGATGAACAATGCAATTTATAGCATAAGCCCAATGAGCAGCAATTGTATTTTGAATAAATATTACCTCTGTCCTGCCTCATACCTGAAAATGGTGCCAGTGCAGATCCTGCTCCAGAGTACACGTGTGAAAAAGATTTCACACGGAGAATCATTTTACTGCCAATGATGATGATAATATTATCTAGTCGAGTCTGACTCTTGGCGATTTTATGGGCCAGGTCTTTCCAATCTTCTGATCTTATACTACTTTGAGTATTTCTATGCTCTGGCCGATGTTAGCTTTGATTGCGTTCAGTCACCATGTTCTTTATCAGCTGGGTTTCCTTTTACCACTAACTCTTCCAGACATAATTACTTTCTCCAATGAATTCCCCATGACATAGCCAAAGTTAAATGAAACAGAGTTTCATGATTTTGCCTTCTAGTGACATGACTAGAGTTACTGTCAATACTGTAATGCTTTTATACAGATCTGGTGCCTACTTGGGAATAGAACCGTCTGACTAACGAACCCAAGAAAAGCAGGCACTTTCAGGAACTTTAAAATCCCAAAAGAAAAACTTTATTGAATACATCGTTTTGGCACTGAAGAAAGCAAAAACAACTCTTAATTTTCCCACACAAGCTTGTATAGTTAAGAAATAGGTTTCACCTCTCCTCCCATGGAACAGGTCACGTTGTCCAGTTAGGAAGCGTTCTTTTGTTTTGATAACAGTCCATGTCTTGGCTACCACCTGCAGAAGAATTGACTCGCACGGTTGAAGTCTGGAGCCTCTGTATTCCATCTCCCCCTTCCCTCCCCCTAGTTCTTTGGCAAGTTGAAAACCGATAATAGTCACATGAAGTTTAAGCATTTTTCGATCTTGACACTCTGACCTGTAGAAGCCATTGGTTTAATACAGGACGGCTCTTCTTTGTCTTTAAAAATCTTTTCAATAGTGTCATCTTCAACAAAGAAAAACATAGGCAAAAACTCTAATTCACTTGAACAACAAAAGAACTGGTTAAACCTGTTCCCAGAATGTATCATTTGAGCCTCATAACAACCTTATTTTAAAAAAAATATGGTCACCTCATCCACTGTCTGTAAAATCTTTGATGATATTAAGAGGAGCATCAAATGCATATCTGGGGTATGCTGCCTATGCTAATGTGTTTATTTCTACCAGGTTGAACACTATCCTGGACTCAGACCGAGTGCTGGTGATGAATGCTGGGCGGGTGGCAGAGCTTGATTCGCCTGCTATACTCAGCCAGAAACAGGACTCTTTGTTCCAGCACCTTCTACACTGTGGATAGCAATTAACTTTCCAGTGGACATTCTCAGACTTGAATTGATTGTACCTCATGACTGCAAGCTTTCCCGTCTACAATAGGGTCCTCATCCACAAGTCAATCTTGAATCCTTCAGATACACCCATTGACTTTAGAGTTTCAAAAAGAACACAGGAAATGTGTTAGCCTGCAAAACTCCATTTTCATTTTGCTAATTTCACTTCCACTCAGTTGTCATGAAAGTTAGTCCCATCAGCAAGATTTTTTTTAAAGCTGGGTATTATCCATTTATCATAATGCAGTCAGCAAAAATGATTCAAAGCAGTTTAAGTTAAGATTCTTAATCCCAGGTACTGTCTGCTGCTTCAAACTCAAGTCAGATCCACCACCTTTACAACTTTTCTTCTGCTATCCTGTATTTCACTTCTCTGGGAATATACATATGACCTTTTCTTACAAATAAAAATGAAACAATTCTCATTTTTTTACTGGTAAAGCTTGCTTTTATTTTTAAATTTCACTAATAGCACACCACATATGTTTGTACTAAGATTCTCAAGACATTCACATAACAGATACGCTATGATTCAGACTCTCTTTCCAGGAATCCAGTGGGATCATCCAGAAGACCATGTTGTCAACTCATTAAACATTCCTATGCCTGTTTTAGTAGTTGCCATAAAAAAGAGGGGGGGAGGAAATCTGGAAGAGCAGTGCAGCAGTTTAGAAGCGAAAGTACATTCAACTCTTTAAAAGATTGTAACTAAAATACCAGAGATTTTGCCCACTAATATATTTAATTGGGGAACATGAATGATGACACCCAGCCCGTCAAAGTGCTCAACTGGAGAATCTGGTTATGAGACACGGGGGGGGGGGGGAANCAGGGTCGCNGGGGAAAACAGGGTCGCAGGTGACTGTAAATTACGTATGCCAGAGTTGGCTTCATACAGGACAGTGCTAGTATGTCACCTCTAATGAATCCTTTGAAGTTTTTTGAAGTTTGGCTTGAGATCATGATTTAATTAGAGCGATTGCTGGAATCCTGACAAACGTGCTCTGTTATCCTGTATATTTGTCTTTTAAGAGAAAGGGGCTTTGGTCTCTGGAAATACACATTGAGATGCAGATAAGAATAATTAGAATCAAGCATGTCACTGTTGCAGTCTGGTAAAAAAAGAAAATAGTTGGTAACCTAAACCACAAAATTAAAGCTAACTTTCTTTGTACTAGGTTTTTTTTTTTCTTTCTGGAAAAAGATTAAACCAATCTGGATGATCAAAGATGGCTGATTCTTTCACAAAACGAAATAAAATGACATTTATGCTTGACTCATGACAGAAACTTTAAGCAATCTGATGGTCTATGTATCATTTTAAGTAAAGTGGTTTGATAAACTTTTATGATTGTGGCCTGAACAAGTTCGTTATTGGTTTCTTTAACCTTTAGACCAAGGGTGTCAAACTCGATTGTGTTGTGAGCCAGATCGTGATGTATCGTGATGCTTTTCGCCTTTGCAGAGCTGGGATGGGCGTGGCCTCAGGCCGTATGCAGCCCTTGGGCCGTCAATTTGATAGGCCTGCTTTAGACTGATCAATTTAAAAATTATCCACTATGAGCTTTATTGGCAGAATAACAAAAAATTAAGGTCAGGTTTAGCACCTAGTAATGACGGGTAGTCCTCACTTGCCAAGTACAATGGAAACTACCAAGTCCATTGCTAAGCATCATGGTCATGAAGTGAAATGTTAGGTGACTGCTCTGGACTTATATCAATTCCAGTGCAGTCATTAAGTGAATTGCTGCAGATTGTTGAGATGTCACATGATTGCAGCTTCCCCATTGACTTTGCTTGTTGGAAGGTATCAAACTCGATTTCATTGAGGGCCACATCAGGGTTGTTTGACCTCGGAGGGCCGGGGTAGGTGTGGCCAGCATGACATCAAACATGTCAGGGTGGCCTGAGCGCTCAGCTGCAACAGCCTCCTGCAACCCTCTGCCAGTGAAAACAGAGCTCAGTTTTCGCTGGCAGACACACCATGGGCCGGTTCTTCTCTGTGTCCAGGGCCACTCCGCGGGCCAGATCTAAGCATCCCATGGGCTGGATCCAGCCTCCAGACCTTGTGACACCCCTGGTCTAGGGGGTTCATATCATGTTAAGCTCAAGAGACTTTTTTTGCATTGCCGACAAATCACTAGTTCACAACTTCTATAGAAGATCCATTCCTGTTTTTGTCAACGTTTTTATCAATTAATACAATTTTATTTTTTACTTATAAGTAAAATAAAAAGAGAAATATTTAAATACAGCCCAGTATAGACCGAGGTTGCTGTGAGTCACGGAATGCTAATTTATTGCTACTGTAGGAGACTAAAATGAGATAAAGCAGGGAGATAAAATATAATCTCTCATTTTGAAACTTGCAGGTTAAGAATTGAATTTACATGTTCCTAGGGTCATAAAGCTAGCCACAGAAACTGTTAGATAAATCCAAGATTTTATTGCAGTTTTAATTGCCCATCTCAATCCCCTACATAAAAGCAAAGAAAGAATTCCTGTTCAACCTTATTGTTCAGTGTTTAAAGCTTTAAAAATCTACATTAATATGTAGTTCACTGAACCAATTTTAGAAATGTTTACACTTGTGAACTGAAGTTTGGAAATGGTTGTTTCTAGACAAATATATGAGAGCTTTACAGCATTTCTCATACTCAATACTTAACAATTCTGCAGATATTAAATATTATTACATTAAGATTTGACTAATGCCCAAAGTTACTATTCTTTGCATTACCTGCCTAAAAAAAAAATTGCAGGCACCCTTAACAATCTGGTCCATGTTTACTTGCAAAGCCAAACATAGATCTAGCCTATTTGCTCTTTATCAGATGCAGCGATCTACACAAATTGGTAAAACTTCTCAGGCCCAATGAAGCATTCAGTTGAAGAACGTCTGTAGAGATTCTTAATCATCCAGGTCATGGTTGTCCCAAAGGTGCTTTTCAAAAAGCAACTGAACTTTCTTGGTTTCTTCCTTGAAGATGTTTCACTTCTCGTCCAAGAAGCTTCTTCAGTTGACGAAGTAGTTGATGCTAGGGTTAAAAGTATAACTAATCTCATAAAAGTAAAAAAATAAAAGAAAGAAGACAGAATTTGAACTGCTTTTATAGAAAAATTGGTAATTCTACAAAATGTATTACAGGAATCTATTTGCTAATATTATAGATATTAGCAAATAAAATATTTAAAATAATTTTGGCTTCTTCTCAACTAAATGTAGATTGAATCTCCATGTAAATTTCAGGAACACCCAAAAACTGCATCCTACCTTTATTTTAGATGTGCTCATATTCAACATCAGTAGACATTATTTTCCATCAGATCCTTTTGTTTAAAGTACAACAGAATATAATTTGACAACTGAAGGAGATAACCATCATTTATATATTTAAGGCTTAGATATACAGCAATCTGAATCAACTGACATTTAATCTCAGGAATCCAAAAATAAGCCATATGAGGATCCAAAATCTGTAAATAATTCTTTTCACAATTTATTTTCTGGCAACACTAGCTTCTGCAGAGGTTATCACAGCCATGATTCACAAACTATGGTCTACAGAGATCCACCAGGTATTCTGTAGCTTTGGCTGACCACAGCCCAATTACTACCTTAGCCCTCAGGAGCTACCTTACTATCTCAGCCATCTTCCAATCTTGATCTCAATCAGCTGCTTGTTTGTTCATGACCTCAATTCCTGTGTCCCTTTCCCTGCCATTGATTTTCTTTAATGTCATATAGCTTTTCTGGATCCTATGTCATGGTTCCATTGGATCCTGGTTCTGAGGAGGAAAAGTTGGAACCCGGACTACCTGATAGGGATGGCACATCTCCCTTGGAATGTTTGGGGAGGCCAGGGGCTGAGGGCAATGCTGTCCCAGGCCCCTCGGGCATTCTGGGAGGTGGTCATCTGGAGCTGCCTGCCCTCAGTCACAGAGAATCGGCTCCAGTCAGGCAGTGGTGCTGAGAGACAGCAGATCCCCTCTGATGAGGAATAGCTCCCTCCCCCACTCAATCCAAGGGCACAGAGTAGAGCAGAAGACTTAAGGAGAAGCTGAGGGACTTTGTCTTTTGTCAGGAACAATTGTTTGCTTTAGCTTACACTACCACAAGCTTTGGAAAAACACTGCCTTGACTCGTTTTTGTCTGGGCCTTGACTTTGCCTCACGGACTTGCTTTGCCTTGTGGACTTGCCTGACCCTGTGGAATTGCCTTGCCCTTTGGACCTTGACTCTGGCCTTGTCCCGTGAGCTTGCACCTTCTCTTTGGACTTTGCAAACTGTTTTTTTACTGGCTTGTGTTTGTGGAACTGAGGGTGGCTCCCTTAAGGGAAGTGTGTAGTGAAGACCTACCAGCCCTTGTAGGGCTGTTTGTTGTGGCAGTTAACAGAGCAATAAAGGACTCTAATGATGCCTGTCTCTGCCTAGTGATCTGGGTCATAACAATGCTGCATGACTTCCATTTCCATCGAAAGATCCTTCTCTATGGAGAATGATAGCACTTGATCAGATGTTGCTTGATGCTTTCAGACTGGCTTACAGCATGACCAGGTGGTGGTATTTATTTCATTTTCTTCATATTAAAAAAGGATCAAGATTGTTTTTGGAAATGCAGGGAGATGTCCAAATATTAGTTAGAAACACAATTGCTGTATTTGTATACTTCAAAGGTTCAATCTGGTTTCTTTCAGTAAAATATATCCATTTATTAACTTCCACTAAAAATCCAAGAACATACATCGGATTAGTGAATAGATAGGAATCAGTTACTAATACTTTTTATCCAGATACAGATTTTTGTCTTTATCTGCAAACTGTGTTACATGACCTTTCAGTGTGAAATCGTAGTGTCATTCAAATGGTGAGAAAAAATATTACCAGTTTCAAATACAGAGCTCCAATTTTGTGTTTTCGGAAGATGGTAGGATTTTGTAGGTTGATCCAGCTGTAAAAACATTTCACTTAGTCAGATAATTCACTTTTTCCTGTTTCCAATTGCTTAAGAGTCTGACACTTTTAACATTTTTAATGAATTACGTCTGTAGTTTTAAAAAAATAATTTAATCAAGATTTTTGGAGTGATTTTATTAAAAATTTTAAGGAAAATAAAACTAATGCAAATGTAAAAAAAAGACAAAGAAATCAAAGAGAAAGGTTAAAAGTGCAAGAAAGGGGGGAAGGAAAAATAGAAAAGAAAGAAAAAAGTACAAAGTAGCTTCCCATCTTCTTTATAGTAGTTACAGATAGTCCATGTCTTATGACATTCATAACAACAATTCAAAGTTATGACAGCCTTGAAAAAATTATTTATCACACTTGCGACCATTGTACCACCCTCATGATCATGTGACCACAATTCAGACGGTTAGCAACTGTCTCACATTTATGACCAAGTACAGCATTCTATGATCATGTGATTGTGGTTTCCGACCTTCCCAGTTGGTTTCTGACAAAAAAACAATTATGGAAGCTGAATTTATTTAGCAACCATGTGATTTTGCTTAATAAGCACAATGATTTGTTTTATGACCACCATAAAAATGTTCGTAAAATCTGGTCTAGTCACTTGATGACTTATGACTGCACCAGAAATTCTGGCCCCAATTGTGATCATAAGTTGAGAACTACCTGTATAGCTACATTAATAAATTTACCTCTCACTCTATAGTTACAATGTAATTCTATTCTTTCTATAATGTATCATTAAAAACCACAAATCATACGTTTATTTTTTGCAGAAAAAGTCCATAAGGGGTTTCTTGTCCGCAGTAAACATAGAAATTGTCTTTTCGTTAAACGATCTTGCCATATCAGCAAGTTCCATCGTCTTTATCAAATATTCTTCCATTGTGGGTAATGCTGAATTTTTGTGCATACAATAACTTTGCTGCATTTATCAAGCACAAAAACAAATTTCTAAGATTTTTTTCCAATTGTTTGACCATCAATTCCAAAAGAAAAGTCTTAATATTCCAGCTCTTTTACATATCCACCAAGCATGATACAATGTCTCTTCTTGTTCACAATGTCCAATTTCTCCGGTGACATATACTTATGAAACATCATTGTATAAAAAATATCTTTAAGATTATAACATAGTATAANGTTTTCCCATTGTTTCATTTGTTTATAATTAAAATTTTAGTCCACTTTTATTAAACATTCCAGAAATTGTTCTTCTATTTCACATTTCAATAAAAGTTTACACATTTTAGCAATTACGTGTTCACCATTTGTACACAATTCTATTACAAATTCAGCCTTATGATGTTCTTTTATCTACTTTAAATCTTTCTAGTAATTCTATATAAGAAAACCATATCCCTCTGCCACTAGTTCTTTATTTTACGTTCTTCCTAATACAATATTAGTATCTCACAATAAGTTAGCCAAATTTATTTGCCTATTATTTCTTGCCTATAAGATATTTGTTATGCTAAGAGCCAGGAAGATGTTTTTGAGCACCTGGATTTGTATCTCTTCCATTCTCAATATAGCACAAATAACAGTTATTTTTCAAATCCAATTAACTTCAACTTTATTGTATCACAAATATCCCTACCATCTTGATCTCATGTCATGTCCTTTTAACTGAAAAGCCTTTTATTTCTCAACACTAAGAACACTTACTCTTTCATCCAAACCAAACAGCAAAAGATCATTCTTTCAAAAATGTGTGCATACACACACGTCTCAAAAACTGTGAGAAGGGAGAGGGAAAACTCCGTATCTTTTTCTGATATGTGTCTTTTGTAGACAAATTATATTGTTATATTTTTTTTTCAAATAACTTTTTTCACTTTTGGGGAGCATTTGCTACATTTATATTTTACATCAATCTCTTGTAATACATAACCACATAAAAAAATTAGAAAAACAATACTTATAACACCTAATCCAGCACCATCCCTTTCAGTTTCCTCTTGGACTAGTTGCAGTTTTTGTGTCTTCTTTGACCCTTTCATTTGAATCTCAATTCTTCTTTGAATTTTTCTAGAAATTTCCATACCTCCTGGACAGAATTCAACTAAAACCTCTGTTATTTAAAAGTAAAATTCATATCTTCCAATTTGTTCCATCAAAATAGGATCCTTTTCTGTTTTAATCTCTCAGTCAAAAAAAAAATACTCCTTTCTCTTACACAAAGTTATGATAGTAATTTAAGAGCAATTATATCTATATTGCCAATATTTAATACAAAACTTAATCCTTTTTTCTTCCTGACAAAGTGCCAAAAGCATCTCTTAGAACATTTCTTGTTCTTGCAAATCTTGAATTTATTCTATACATTTTATCAATTTACGTCTCTATGTACTCCTTTGCCCAATCCAAAAAAATTGCCAGGACTTTAATAATCTCTCTAATATCTTCACTAGAATTCTATGGCCTTGCTCTAAGTCCTAAAACAAATTCATATTCTATTAATCAAATACAGCCAGATTATCTAGTTCTCTTTCCAACACCCTGTCAGGAATTTCTGTCCTTCTCTCTAAAATTTCTACTTTGTCCTTGATTTGTTTTATCTCTCCAGACATTTGTTACAGCGCTTTCCATCATCCTGGCTTCTTCTTTCATCTCCTCTTTCCTCTTTACAAGTCTTTCATCCATTTTTTTTCTTAAATGCTGTCAATTTAGTATCAAGTGATTCTATCTTATTTGCCCATTTGCTAACATTATTTCTGAAGCAAACCTGGTGTAATTCCTTTTTGTGCAGGTTGCTCTAGTGATCTCCTGTCCTCCATTCTGGCTGTTTTCTGATGGTTATCATTATATTATAATCCAAAAATGAAAGTGTCTTAAACAAGAGAAAATTAAAGGCAAGCTTCCTGTATTTTTGTCTTTCTGTGCTTCCATCCCTAATAGCACTAATTATATTCAACATCAACTCTATAATTACAATCAGTTTCATAGTCTAGCTTACTGTTATTTTTTGTTTTGTGCAATCCACCAATTGTATGCATTCTTTAATACTAAACAAAAAACATTCCCACAAATGTCTAGTTCTCTTGGCTAATTTAATTCCAATGTATTTAAAAGCACTTTTGCCCAAAAAAAAACTTTTAAAATAACCATCCCCTTTATCTGCTTTAAAAATTTCTTAAAATTTCCATATTTGTCTTTACATTACATTCAAGGAAGTAGTGTAAAAACAAAGCTCTATGACATGTTTTGTTTTCCAAATGCTCCAAACCCTACTGGAAGATTAAATATTTACTTAGAGCTGAGCTTTAAAATGTGAAGAACGTTTCAGCAAAAACTAATAGAACACTAAAAAAAAAAAACCAGAGAAGATATGTTTTACATACTAAAGTTTTCTGAAGGCTTCCAATGGTGGAGATTTGTGTTTGTAAATGTCAGGACGAAATAGGGTTTGTTTGTTTTTTAAGAAAAACACTTTTTTCTGGCCAGAGGGAAATAAATATGGCACTATGACTTCTTTCTTAGAATATAATGCCATACAATGTACTAATAGAATAATGTGATATTCTTTTAAAATATTCTTGAGAGCTGTGGCAATCCATCAACAAAAATTAATCAAATGTTCTCATAATTGCAACCTGAAAATTAGGTTGCAGTAACCATTCAGATTATCTCTAATTTAAGGAAACTTTCAGCTATTCAGAAAATATAGAACTTATTATCTTCTTTGAGGAGATGCCATTGATAAAATATATCATACTGATATTTAATGAGCCAAGAGACAAAATTTCTTAACTTTTTTGTTTTTTACTTTTCTTGAAACATAAAATAAATCTGAATAAAATATAGTGCTTGAAATCATGACGGAATAAAAATATTATCTAGAATTGTAGTCTTCATCTCAAAATCTTACCACAGGTTCTAACCTCTAGAGTCAGGTCAGGTATGGGACAGTCCTTTAGGTTTTTCCTTCTGCTGGTTTCTGTTCTTACTCCAGGTAAACAATCACTTCCCTATGACTAAACAAAAATATATTTATATAAGAAAAGTCCTCTATAGAATTTTATTACAAAATATCTTAACAGTTATGTATCACAAATTTATTAATTCGTTCATTTATGATTATATTGTAGCAAATGGGGATGAACAACAAATCCTTAGAAAATTACTGATGAAAACAAAAAAAGTTATGTTTGCACAAAAATAACTTTTTTTGTTTTCATCAGTAATTTTCTAAGGATTTGTTGTTTTGTTCATCCCTATTTGCTACAACATAATTCTTTTCAAACATCACTGTTTTCTTCTAGGGGAAGGCCATTATTTAAAAAAATTCATCTTATCTAAAGCACTGTTCCTTCTTTTGATATCAGTGAAGTTCTGATCAAAACTGACCTTGAGACCACTTTTAACAAAACTAGGAGAAAAGACAAATAAGCTAGTACTGCTATTTAATAATTCTATTTGGAGTTCATCTCTGAGTGATTACCTATAGCAGGAGTCACCAACCTTTTGGACCTCAGGGACCACCAAACTCATGATTTTAAATCCTGTGGACCAGAGACCCTGGGAAAATCCCAAAGAAAGTCTGCCAGAGAATTCCCCACCCTGTTTTCCTACCGATGA
Source organism: Ophiophagus hannah (assembly GCA_000516915.1). NCBI lineage: Eukaryota > Metazoa > Chordata > Lepidosauria > Squamata > Elapidae > Ophiophagus > Ophiophagus hannah. The sequence continues at coordinate 165,106 of AZIM01001000.1, forward strand.
TCATTCTTTATTTGGGATCTCAGGATAGTGTTTCCAGCTCCGTTCTCCGGGGGGGGGGGGGATTTTTGGCTTCTTGC
>AZIM01001000.1:167176-179786 GCA_000516915.1 Ophiophagus hannah
GTGGGATTCGATCTGCCAAATTGCAGTAGAAGTAGCTTGCAGTATTGCACTCTAACCACAGTGCCACCAAGGCTCATATATTTTGAATTATATTTAATGCAATTTATCTCTTACTCAGAAGAGTAAAAGTATAGTATGTTATATAGTATGTTCATTTTTCCATTAAAGTAGCATGTCTTCTTACTTTATAAAAGCTACCTGAAGTTCTGTAATTCGTAACAAGGGAGGAGGGGACAAACAAGCCATGACTTAACAAAATGGAAGTGTATGTAATTGTACTGGAGTCATTATACCGAAGCACATGTAACAAGCCTGGAATATATTCTTAATTTGTAAGGAAATAACTTCTTTAGGACACCCAAGACAGTGAATTTTCCTTTGGAAGCTAGAGGCTGAAATCCACCACTAGATGACAAATCTGTGTTGTTGAATTTACGTGTTGCAAATCCTTAACATCAACAAAGGGGCAGGGCAGAGGTTGTACAAGATGATGATGGGAGGAGCTAGGTATCTGAAGAATCCAACTCTTTTCAAATCAATAAACATTGGCATAAATATTTGTCATGCTTCAAGTACTTGCAACGTTTAGGCTGACTCAGGAGGAAATCTAAATTCATTATTTCACAATGCCAAAAAATATTATGGACAGGGTAACAAATATTTCTGCTGCTCACAAATGAGATTATCAGTACACTATAGTGGAATGGCAAGAATATCCTTCCTACTATTTTTTTTTAAATTGGTAATCCTTTCTCTGTTTTTTCTAATAATATTTCTGTCTCAAATGTTTTTTTTCATTTGCAAAGAGCAAATATGCAGATTTTCACCTAAAGCTTATTCATTCCATTTATTTTACAAGATTGATAGATTTAATGTCCAAAAAATGGAACTGAAACGGTTAATAACCCTAAGGCTATAATGAGACTTCAACAGACTATACAACATCAAGTGCAAAGACTGGTAAACTCATTAAAATTATTTTGAATTAGAGAATAATAGCAACGTTCTACCTCTATCTATAAATTTTATACAAGCCCCTGGCTTCTGTTGCCAAAGACTCCTGCAAAACATTATTTTATTTGGTATATATTAAAAGACTTAATAGCCCACTTTTTTCAATTACTTGGTTGAAGAAATCAATGCAGGCAGAAATAAGTATTAAATCTTATAGTAAGTGGTGATAAACTGTCCATTCTTTAAGTTGAAGTATCACCAAACCTTAAAGAGTTTTAATAGGCACATCTCTGTCAGCTTACCACTGATCAGACACTAATGATGTAGAACATTTGGCATGCCATTTGTTATATTTTTTGTACACATTTATTTTTATTATTAGTGTTAGATGGTTGTTAGTTTCTTCTTTTTTCTTTATTTTAACTTTTGAAATAAGATTAAAAAAATATGAAGTGGCTATTACTGGACCTAAATGTCCTGGACAACTTTTGTCCAGTCTCCAACATCCCCTTTCTGCTAAAGATTGTTGAAAAGAGGTCAGTTGTAGTTTCAGAGAGCCATGAAAGAAATGGATTGTCTGGTCCCATTTTAGTTGGGTTTCAGGCCTACATTCAGTATGGACATGGCACTGATCATGCTCATTGATGAGCTCTGGTGATGCAAGGATGCAGATGGTTGCAACCAATTTGGCCCTACATTTTCTCAGCAATTTTTGATACAATTGATCTTGACATCCTTGTAGACCAGTTGAGAATACAACTCAAGAACACTCTCCTCAGCCAGTTCAAGGCAGTTTTTTTGGGGGGGGGGGAGACTAAAATTCAAATCCTTTGATTGGTAGATTGCAACAAGTTTGATGCTCTTGCTCCTCCTGCTTAATATGAGGTTGCATAAGGAAGAGGTCATCAATCAGTTAACCTCAGTTCAGCATCAGGTATCATGAATACATGGATGTCACTCTACCGTGAATCTCAATCCATGAATAAAAAAACAATGTTGTCAAGGTGATGGGGAGAAACAGATTTAAGTTCAATTCTACCAAGTCAAGTGGTTTGGACCTCCTTGTTCTAGAGATTCCCAAACTCAAGTCCTGAAGGGGGTGCCACTAGGGGAAGTCTTTCTAAATTCTCAACTCCTTCTCAATGATCCAGGTAGCTAGGGCTTTGCACAAATACAATATGTATGGCAGTTGCACTCATTTCTGGACCAAGAAGCCCTCATTAGTCACTCATATCTTGGAGAACTATGGTAGCATGGTCTTCATGGGGTTGCCCTTGAAAGCTACAGCTGGTTCACAATATAGCAGCATAAGCTGTGATAGGCAGGTATCACTACACCCATATAACACCTCTGCCTCATGAGCTGTATTAGTTACCAATATGCTTCTGAGTGCAATTTAAAGTGCTGTTTATTATCTACAAAGTCCTATACCACATAGGACCTAGCTGTCTGAAGGACTATGTATTTCTTGAAATATCTGCCTATCCCAAGTAATCAGGGTCAACTTCCTTTGGGTTCCATTGAGGAAGAAGCATCATTTAGCAGAATCTAGAAAGCAGGATTTCTCAGCTGCAGCACCTGCACTCTAGAACAGCATTTGCTTGGAGATTCATTCAACAGCCATGATGGCACAGTGATTAGAATGCAGTACTGCAGGCTACTTCTGTTGACCGCCAGCTGCCAGAAGTTTGGCAGTTTGAATCTCACCTGTTCAAGGTTGACTCAGCCTTCCATCCTTCCGAGGTTGGTAAAATCAGAACCCAGATTGTTGGGGGCCAAGATGCTGATTCTGTAAACTGCTTAGAGGGCTATAAAGCACTATGAAGTGGCATATATGTCTAAGTGCTATTGCTATCTCTCTTCAAAAGAGCCCTAAAATTCAGTTCTTCCCCCAGATCTTTGGTTAGGGCAGAGTTCCCCAAGTTTTCTGGGCTGGAGTGGAGAAATAAGGGATGGTATTTGGGGGTGGGGGGACACGCAGGTGCATGTACGCATGCATGTGGGCGAACACCTGTTCCTCGCATGAGTGGGGTTGCGAGCAGTTATACGAATGGGGCCACAAGCACCCGCAACAACATTCGTGCAAATGGGCTGTGACTACCCACGTGGGGGCACAAGTGCCTGCACGAGTGGGGCCACAAGCTTCCACAATGCTCGTGCCAGCCCACACAAGTGGTGCTGTGAGCACTCGTGACACTCACAGCAATGCACACGCAGATGGGGGTTGTCCAGCCAGCTACTGACACGGCCCAGGGGCCAATAGATAGTGTTTTTATGTTTTAAATTATACATTATAAGTGATAAACAGAGACCTGCATTGAATAAGTGTTTGGACTAGTCAATTTCTAAAGTCTATTCTAAATCAATTTCTATGATTCTATGGTAATTATAAAATCAGCAAAATACTCACTTTAAGCTTCATAGAATTTACTTTTATTCTTCGCCTGGCCCTTTTTTTAGATGACTTGGATAACTGAGGCTGCTGACAGGAGTAAGGAGCAGTGGTAGAAGCATCTTGAAGTTGCTTGGAATTGCTGATGGTAATTGTATTAATGATTCTGAGATTGGGATTTGTACATTTGCTTTTTAGCTTGGCAACCTCAGGTTTATTTGGACATACAGAGCCCACTTGCTGAGCAGACCAGTCAGAAGTTGTATAACCCATATGGTGCTGGTATACATCATAGACGGGTAAGGCTGGGAGAGCAGCAGAGTTTGGGAAGAACTGAGTTGGAGTAAATGTAGAGACATATGGAACATCATGATAGAAACCAGAGATGGGCCCAGGAGGTCGAAGAAAAGAAGGTGGAGCTGATGGGATTAAAAATGCTGGAACACCAGACTGCTTGCACATGTCAGTAGGTTTATTTTGCTCTGAAATAGCGATGTTATTATAGTCAGATTTTAAAACAGCAGACACAGCTTCAGGTGATGGAAAAGAATCAGATGGCGATAGAGAATGTTTCTGCCTCTCCCACAATTTTGCTTTGTGATTTGCCACTGAATGATGATTAGGAGAATAAGCTTTTTTTTTCCCATGAAGTCTTTCTTCTGTGCGAGCAGCAAGCTTATTTATTTCAGCCATTCCAATGTCCAAACCAATAGTTTTAAGCAAGTCATGGATCTTGTCATATTCCACTCTGGACTGTTCCAAATTCTCTGGTTTTACAGACTGTTCCAAATTCTCTGGTTTTACAGACTGTTCCAAATTCTCTGGTTTTACAGACTGTTCCAAATTCTCTGGTTTTATGGACTGTTCCAAATCCTTTGGTTTTACAAATGGTTCCAAATTCTCTGGTTTTGCAGGAGGTAGAGAATTTACTTTCTTACTTACAGGTTCTTTTTTTTCACTCATCATTATCTTTTGAGAGTAGAGACAGTTGTTTGAATCACCATCATCATCACCATAAAGAAATTTCTCTTCATCTTCTATATTATCAGGGAAGGGATCCAGTATTTTTTCTAGAGCATAAGTAGAATCAGTCGTTGTACCTAGAATGCATGAAAAACCACTTCCATCTTGACTGGCTCTTTCATGAGGCTGCAGGAAGTCACTACATTGGTTGACAGATTCTGATGTTGACTCAGGAGGCTTCTTCCCCTTTGAAAAATTTCCAGAGTCCTGTTCAAAAGGAAAAGCATTTGTTCCTTATCATGTCTGTTGCACTGAGATGCCTTACTACAAACAAATTATTGTTCAACTGAAGAAACTCTGAAGAAGAAAAACTGATGAAAATAAGTGATTGTGTTAAAACTGTTACCAATAAAAATATCTGAAAGAAAGGAGTTCATTTATAGATAAAGAATTGTTAGAAAAGAATCTAGGCTTTAAAATGATCTTGCAATATTAGTTTATAAGATTAATCAATATTTCAATTCATAAAACAGGTTATTCTTGCATATAAACAGATTACAGCTAATAACTTGGAAAACTGTAAGAGAAGACAAATGAAACTGAGGCAGAGATATGAGTTCTAAAATATCATTTAATTTGACATATTGTGGGTATTTCATTAGGGCTAAGGCAAGGTGCAAAAGTACTACAAAAAAGTTATGGAAGACAAATAACATGCTTCCCTTGCTCAGCAGGCCACACTGATACAAGATGATCTCACTATATTGTACTAATCAGCAATAAAATTGCCAATGCAGTAATACGTCACTCTAGCTATCTTCTATAAGATGCACATACCATGTCACCACCCAGGTTTGGTCAGAGTTAACCATTCAGTGAAATGGCTTTATTCTCCCCCCATGATATGCTCATAAAGTCCAGTTTCAAGTTGCTATGCAGCATTAATATAATCATGCCATGATCTATGATTATTTTGAATCACTGAGCAAGGAGAAGGAAAAACAGCACATCAAAGGAGCAGCAAAATGAGTCTGAACAATAACAGAATTTGACAGGTGCCTTTCTGAAGGGAGCATCTCAAAAATCCAAAAAAGTAGCCAAATGCTCCTAAGTCAACAGGCAACATTATGACTGCTGCATGATGCAAATTCACAAAAGCATGGTGCTTCTTCTTTCAGAAATGAACAGTTATTTATCTCTGTTTTGAAACTATGTTGGGAAAATGAGGTGATAGTTTTCAAAAATTAATATTTGTAGAGATTTCTTCAGTTTCAAACACTGAAAAATTCTGCGCTTGGTTTTCTAGAAACGATTTAGGAACCTTCCAACCTACATGCCTAATGCTAAAAGTTTTCATCTAAACCATGAAAATATTCAGCAAGCACCCTCCCATTCCCCCATAATCCCACCTTTCAGAACACACTCCTCCCTGTATGACAAGCCATCTCATGCTCCTTGCAGAACAAAATAAGGAGCAATTGCTCTTAATTCATCTTGCATGAGGAAAAATATTACTGATGTGGTTTCAAAGTTGAAAAACAGAAATCCCCATAAATGATCTAAAATTAATATATCAAATGCAGCTCCTTTATGTTATCCTCATACAGATGTCAAAATGCTAAAATGTTTAATGACAACACATCTTAACAGAAAGAAAGTTACTGGTTTTAAATTTAAAACAAATAAAATGCAAACTTTCTGATCCAAATAAGACCCAAGATGCTGTCAATACTAAATCAATTCCACATGAAAATGTGTGACATTGTTCAAAGCATTTATTCCAAAGATCTAAATATAGACAATTAAATACTTATATTTAAATTAGGAAAAAGATAGAAAACGGACAGATTAACAAAGAGAGTGAAGAATTCAGTTCAAACCTGTATAGAAGAATCATCTGAATGTTTCTTCAGTATAGATTTAAAGGTCACTGCTGATGTTTTCTCAGATCTAGAATGGTGTCGAGATTCAGAAGACTGTTCTTGATTAGCTGAATCAGGCATTGGGCAGTCAGTTCTAATGTTACTGCTTCGCAAATCCTCTTCTCTTTTTCTCCTAATTCTTTCAAGTTTACGAAAATCTTCATCCATGTATATCAGGCTTGAGCTTCTATTAAGGCTTTGTTTACAATACTTCTCTGTTTCTGCCAATAAAGCCCGAGATTTTATGCTTTCATCAAAGAGTCTATCTTTTCTGTCATACTGAAAGTATTTTGATTCTTGCTCCCCACCCCTCTTATCTTCTCTTGATTGATGCTGTAGAAATTCACTGTTTATGCTTCGGTCCAGTTGAGCTATGAAAATGTCCCTATTATAAGAGTCCTCATCATGTCTCATGCGTCTTGAAGGATTCTCCTCACAAAAGAAACCTCTATCAAGATTCCAAGGATGTGAAAGGGCTCTGCTGAATACTTGACCATCAGCCAAGTCATCCCTGATGAGAGAGGCACATCAATTACAACATCAACATCATATAAATCTCTGGAACTCAGGTTAGCATAGTTGCCTGACTTTGAATAGCCAATACCTTTTTATATTGGACCCAACATGGCTAGTTCTGCAGGGTCTGCGTCTTTCAGCAACAGCTTCACCTTCCATCTCAGACTATATCACTCTTCCAGAAATAACATTTTTGAAATTTGTAATTTATGAGCATAAGGGACATGAAACAAAAGCAGGCAAGAGCGCACTGTTACAGAAATGGAAATGTGCTCCAGCTCCAGATGTCAACAAAATATGTATAATGTATCTTGTATTAAATCGCTTTCAAATGACAAAGTTGGTCTTAACAATGCATATAAAAAATAGAGTTGTTATTTTTTAAATGTTTGTGTTAAATTTTATTGTAAGCTGCCCAGCGTATATTTTTTTTGTGATACAGCAGCTATAAAATTTGATTGATGATTAAATAAAGTTCTGTGTGAAGTATACACGTCTATAGCAAATTTGGACAATAAAACATTTTAGTCCATTTTTAAAGTAAAAGCAATATTCTAACATTTTAACTGATTAACAGCAACAACAGTATTTATCCTATATATCTTTAAAATGTTTCTTTCTATTCTATTTTCCTATATTAAATCAACGAGGAAATATGTGCAACTTGCTACTAAAAGTAACTATCACAAACATTTTTCTAATAAGCCCTAACCCTAAACCTGGCCTTGCTCTATGTACTTGGTTTTTTTTTTTAAACTAATTGTTGTGGTACTTCAAAATAGTTAATTTTTGACAGCAGTAGGTAATATATCCACATAAGAACTGTTATGTTATCATTTCAATGTACATCTTTCAAAATACAATGAACTTCTAATGTTTAAAGTGTATAATTCACAATTACAAATTATACTGATTTATTATGGTGCAATAAGCAGAATACAGGTAGTCCTTGACTTACAAGTTTGTTTAGTGACCGTTCAAATTTACAACGGCACTGAAAAATGACTTAGGACCGTTTTTCACACTTACGACCGTTGCAGCATCCCCATGATCACATGATCAAAATTCAGGTGCTCAGCAACAGTATTTATGATGGTTGCAGTGTCCCAGGGTCATGTAATCATTTTTTGCCACCTTCTGACAAGCAAAGTCAAAGGGGAANNCAGATTCACTTAACAACCAGATTACTAATTTAGCAACTGCAGTGATTCACTTAACAACTGTGGCAAGAATGGTTGTAAAATGGCACAAAGCTCATTTAACAAATGTCTCACTTAGCAACATAAATTTTGGGCTCAATTGTGGCCATAAATTGAGGATTACCTTTATGCATCACATAAACTTCTTACACCTCAGATAGGAGAATCTCAATGGCAATGCATACGCATAGCCTTGAGCAGTAAAGCAATTACATTAGGATACAGGTAATCCTCAAGTTATGACCACTCTTTTACCGTCCATTCAAGATTATAACAGCACTGAACATGGGCGACTTATGACCTGTCCACAAAGTTGTGGTGATCGCAACATCACGTTATTGTAATTTGGGTGCTTGGGTGCCCAGCTCATAATTATCATAGTGAATTGCAACCATGTGATCACCATTTGTGAGCTTCCCAGCTGGAACCAAAGTCAATGGGGAAGCTGGCAGGGATGGTTGCAAGTTGCTCACATACATTGTTCTCACTGCTTTTTCTCCCAAGGAGCCCCACATGGGAACTTCAGGGATCTTGTACTTTGCAACAACCTCACACAGACATCTTGTTTGCCAAATGCAGACATTCCAGGATTGGGAGGTCTTGTCACAATCACTAATCCCATCATTTTCTGGTTAGATTACTGCAACACATTCTAGATGGGCTTCCCTTGTCGACTAACTGAAAATTACAGTTGATTCAGAATGTGGCAGCATGCTCAGTTCTGACTGCCCAGTTTTACCATATTGCACTGCTGATGGAATATAATCGGCAATAGGAGTAATATTGAGGAATAGGAGCCACAGCCAAGACATTGATCAGAAAAAATAATTTTTTGTCAGAATGTAATTTGAGAAGAATCTCAGGCTTGATCCTCACTAGTTCTCTCAAAGATAAGGGGGGGGGGAGAGAGTGCATTCAGACAAGTTCTGTTATCATAACCTTATAATTAAGACAGCATTAACATATATAACATTGGCTCCTGCTCTGGTCTTCCTTGAAGAACTGACAGTGAGCAGGGATGATTTCCAGTTTCTTCCTGTTGCAGTTCAATGCTAGTTATCACCTTTAAAGTTTTAAATGGCATAGGATCAGGCTTCTTATAGGACTGCATCTCTCTGAGGGTTTGGCCATTCCACTTGATCAGATACAGTGAGAGCACTCCATGTTGTTTCTTTTAAACTTTGTCATCTAGCAGGACCAAGGAAGTACACCTTCTCTATAGTTGTCCTGCCCAGCGTAACACCCTTTCCCCAGAGATCGGGCAGGCCCTCAAACATTAGTTCTTACTTTTAAGAAATGTAGATAAATATATTTGCTTTTATTATTATTTCAGTGCCTCCCATCAAAGAGTGAAAATTAACAAGGAATAAAAACTTTTAAGTCATGAAAAATATCCTCTTAAGTGGTCTACTACTACAAGCATTTCTTAATAACAGGACAGAGTGTATTATATTTATAAGCAAACTGCATACTTTATCATCAAAATACACCAACTTTGCCACTAATTACAAGAAAAAAATAAGATAAAGGTTTATAAAATTCTAAAGAGAAATCGGGGATTGCAAAGAAAAATATACTTCAAAATTGAACAGTATACCTATTTTTATCCTGGTTTGTAAACTTATATACTGCTTTTAAGATTAAATTGTATTTGCATCTTAGACTTTGTTTCTTAAACATGCACTGAAATGCACTACAGATTTATGTAAAAACGAACAGAAACTGACATACCAAAGTAGAGCTAGAACTACCTGAAACAAGATAAATCACAGTACATAAATCAAGCTGTTAGAGAATTTTGCCACATTAGATTCTGATTCAATATTCAGCATTACTGCTGCAACTGTTAAAGAGATCTGAAAATAACTGACAGTCCCAAACATTTAAAGATTCTTATCTAAACCCTTCTCCAATTGCAATATTCAACTAGCAATTTTAATGATATAGTTTTTACAGTGCTATATTGTATTTTTTAAGTTACCCTGGGTTGCAAGAGATTGAGATGGCCTATAAGCCTCATAAACAAATAAATATGAATGTGTCCTAAGACGAGGGACGTCTAATGTAATCCATCCAATATATATTTTCCAAACCATCTCATAGCAAAACATCATTTTATTTGATACAATAGGATACAAACAAAAAAAATCACAATTTTGTGAGGCTAGTTTTCAAAGAACCATACCTGTTTACATTGCTCAGACTATCAGCTGGTGAGCTTGTGCCAATGCCATCCTGGCCATTTTCAACTACGGCCCGCAAGAATTTTTCCACTGAAGATTCAGAACGTCGGCCTGGAGAACGTGAGCGCTGCCTTGGAGAATATGAGGGCGAATATCTCTGCAATGGGGAAAGGGATAGGCAACAGTTACAACACGCTATCTGTTTGATAAAACAAAGAGGCTTTGTATCTTCCATTGTTGCAACAAACCTTAAAATTGGGTGTATTATGTAAAAGTTAAGAGAAAAACAGTTAAACGGCAGCTATATTATGCAATGTATCATTATAACAAGTGACTATTAATGTGAAACACATAGCTCATATCTACTTCTGTTATCTGAATTAAGATATGAAAATAAATGTTTCAACAAGCAAGGAAATAGAGTTATTTAGAAGGGTTATAAATTCTCACTAAAAATTTGTAGCTCATGATGTGGGATGATTTTTTTCATAATTTCACATTTTTTGCACAATTTATTTTCACAGAAAAATTTAAATGTATAGAAATGCCTCATTCTCCTCCTTCTTCCTAGTATATTCCCACAGGTGCAGGGTCCGCTTTTCAGATCACTGAATGCCACTTTGCATGGTCACCTGCATCTCCAGGGTGCAGGCCCACAGCTTGTGTATCTTTGTTGCTGGTATCTTGCCATCTGTTTTGGACGCCCGTGAGGTCACCGGCCATTAATTTCTAGTTGGCAGTCTTGGCCATGGTGTAAGGTGCTGCTCTCTGAACATGTCCATACCAGCACAGTCTATAATTGGTGTCACACCAAAATTGTCAAATGGTGTCATCTGTGATGTGGTCAAGAAGGGAGATGCCTGATATCCAACGGAGGATTCACATTTCCATGGCATGGAGATAGCTTTCGGTTCCTGTTGTTGCTGCCAAGCATTGAGTGCCATACAGTGCAATAGGGTGGATGATGGTCTTGTGTATCTTAAATTTAAGATGGGTTGGCATTCGTCTGTCACATAACACACCGGTGAGTTCTTGCCAATGCATCCAGGCTACATTCACCCTTGCTCGCACCTCACCACTGATGTCGCCATTGCCCTGGAGGTGGGATCCCAGATACAGAAAAATGTCCACCTTCTTTAGGTTTTCTCCATTGATTTGAAGCGTTCCAGGAGTGGTTAACAGTCTCTAAGTACCAGAAATGCATTGTTTCATAAAACTGACACAAATGTAACATGCAAGGATAAATACATCTTTGAGAAGGGGTGGTTCCACTGAGTTTTAAGGCCCATCTCCAATCTTTCCTGTTTAGGGAACACTGTGTCTTAATTAAACATTAATTTGATCCAATTTAATTTTTGAATTGGATCTATTTTCTGGATTATATCACTCCAAGACTAAGTCCAAAAGGTAAGTCCAAAAAAGTCCTAATGTATTTTTTTTAGAAAATTTATACTCACAAATTGGTATGTTGTTGTATAATACAGAAATTACATCTTTTATCATGTGACAGAGAAAATATAACTTTGTTCCTTTCACATACTAAGAACATTATTGACAAAACAATGAGATTGAATAATTGTCCATTTTCAAAATATCTTTGGTTTCCAAGATGGAAAAAATGACAAAGAAAATGTAGAGTTCTTCATGGGGATACATGAAGTTTTACTAAAGAAACAGGAAACCAAAGTAATATAGATCAATCACTGAAAAAAGTATAGCCCTGGTGTCAGGGGTCCTACAATCCATCCCCATTCAAACCATGAGTCTCTAGCCGCATCTCTCAGAGTTTAAAAAAACCATTTATTAGGAGTGAACATGCCAGCATTACTTGGGTGCAACTGACTCTGAGACACATCATTCATCTCACCCTTGACCCTGGTCTTCCCCCACCCCTGGGATGTATATTCTCCAATGGAACACATCCATAGCCAAGAGTCATCAATCATGCTCTCCAATAATAATCTTGTGTGCCAAAAGCTTTGGACGGCTAGCAATTATCTATGAAAATATTTAAGGCATGCATTACTTCCCCCACTCCCTTTCTGCTGACAACTCTAAAAGACCAGAGAAATATTTTGAGTTGACACCTGGATCTGAAGCTTCAAATATTAATTTTATGCAAATCATTTCTACAAAATAAATCCAACTAACTGCATAATGCCAAATACATAAACAAAAACAGGACTATCATTTCAGAGGAATATAGGTAGTCTTNCAGTTCATTCAGTGACTGTTCAGTTATAACCATTGAAAAAAGTGACTTATGACCATTTTTCAGTTACAACTTTTTTATCATCCTCATGATCATGTGATCAAAATTCAGGTACTTTGCAACTGGTTCATATTTATTGCTGTATCCCAAGATCATGTCATCACCTTTTGCAATCTTTTGACAAGCAAATATGGGAAGCCAATGGGAAAGCCAGATTCACTTAACAACCGGGTTACTAACTTATTAACTGCAGTGGTTCACTTAACAAC
>AZIM01001000.1:179795-191137 GCA_000516915.1 Ophiophagus hannah
AAAGGTCGTAAAATGGAGCAAAACTCAACTTAAATGTTTCACTTAACAGACGTTTTGGGCTCAATTCTGGTGGTAAGTCAAAGACTACCTGTACATGATCATGGAATTGACTATAACATGGTGTGCTGTTTTTAAAAAAAGGTTAGATCTTTTTTTATTTCAGTATATTATTCAAATAACCGTATTATGCTTCACATTTCAATCTTATTACACATCCAGCTCATTCAACTGCTTACTAATCTGCTGCAAAAGAAGCAACCTCATTTACAAGTTCTACAAAGTACTGAACCTTTCCGACGTCTGTGTATAACTGAAAGCAAAAAAAAAAGTGATCTTTATGTAAAAAGGAACTTTCCATACATTAATGCTTACTCAGAAGCAACTCCTACTTAATTTAACCAGTACTTCGAGGTGGCAAAGCATGCCTAGACTAGATGTCATATTAATAGTTTACTTTGCAACTTTTCTCTTCCTCTCACATTGCCGTCAAGTCAGAACCTTCCACTAAAAAAACAAACGGATTCTCCGATACCGTCGGGCGGAAAAAAAACGATTTGCAAATGTAATTATGTAGCTTGGGGGCTGTCGGAGACGGTTCGGCCCTTGCACAAAATGGGGGAAGAGGAAGGCGGACGATTTTCTGAGAGACGGAACAGGGGCTGGGGAGGGAAGAAGGCTCCCCCCCTTCGCCAACAGCGAAAGCACAGATGTGGGACCGGAGACGGCAGATAGATGAAAGGAGGAAGTTCCAACCGAGCGTACCCTGCTGAAACGGCGCGGGGAAGGCGAGCGATACGAACGATGGGAAGAGCGACGGCCAGGCGGCGAGCGGTGGTGGTGATGGTAGCGGCGGTGACCCCGCGNGGCGAGCGGGAGCGTGGCCCACACCCGCGATAGGAGTCGATGGAGCCGAGCCGGGACCGTTGAGCTCTCATGGCCGGGGGGCTGCTCTCGGGACGAGACAAGGCGGGTGGCCTGAACGGCTTTAAGCATCCATACAGGCCTCCCCCACCCCCTCGCTCACTCCTCCTTCACCGCTCCTGTTTAAGTGTTTGCGGCGCATTTCCCCCCTCACAGAGACGCGTGCGCCTGCGCCCCGAGCGCAAACGCCGGATGTGCCGTTGAAGCGAGACAGCTGCTTCGTCCTTACAAAATGGCGGTGACAGAATTAAAATCACGTGGCGGGAAGGGGCGTGGTTGAAAGGCCGCGGGAGGAAAAACGGCGCTGGAAGGTTGCCGGGTAGTTGAAGCGTAGGTGTCCGCTATTCGACGGGGCGACTCAGTTATCAATCCGGCAATGATCCTTCTTTTCTACGCATCTATAGCGCGCATAAAAACCTAAAAGGAGGAGAGGCATGTTGTGTAAATGATTCTGCCTTGCGTCGTAGCGTTACAAAAAGGGAGATTCCAAACGATAGCTTACTGTAGTTAAAGCCAGAAGAGGAGGAGCAATCAAAACCTGCTCATTTTAGGAATATTAAGGGTTTTTTAATAGCAAATATATAATACCTGGCTTGCGCATAGTAGGAAAAAAAGTCTGTCCTAATTTGGTCTCATGAAATTGTTGTCCCAGAAACCCTGGGCGTTCGTGACCTGATATGTTCCGGCCAATTCCTGGATGTTTATTAAATTTTACGACGCCCACCAGATGTAGACATCTTTTTAAAGCTATCACAATGAAGCTGTTTGTAACTTAAAGGAGAATTACGTCTTTCCATCATCCAGTGCACACTTCCAAGTGCCAATAAAATTTATAGCTCAGGGTTGAACAGGAGTCTTTGGTGCTTTCTGAGCGTGGTTGTTTCTTTCAGATATTTCATTGGGTAAACATCTGCAAGAAAGCAACCAAGCTCAGAGGACGCCAAGGAGTCCACACTGAAATGTCTCTTGAAACATCTACGGGCCAGCTTAGTATGCTTGCATCTAACCTTCAGCCCAACTATTTTTTTCTTCTAAGTCAGAGGATGTTGCTTTCATCTTGCCCCTTGTTCATGAGGGAGATCTAAATTGTCTACCTGCATCCACGTTTGAGCAATAATTTGCTTCCTTTTTCTGACACCCTTCAAGAACAGGGACTATAAAATCTATATGGTTATACCATTACTTGTAGGTTAAATCAGGCAATCATTATGACTTGAAGCAGAGGCAGTAGTACCAGAATAAGGATTGATAATGAGGACAGTAAATGTTATACTGACATATTCTCTTGCCACTTGTAGGATGATAATAACATCCAGTTCAGCAGTGAGGAAAGGCCTTGAAATTGCATAGCATTCTTCTTTCTATGCACCGGAATGAAATCTCTTTATCAATCTTGAACATCCATCTTATGATTTCAAAACAAATAATATATTCTCCAGCAGACTCTGAGAGGAGCTAAGAGGAGATAAATGCCATGCCTATGTTAAAAAATTCAGGGATATGAAAAGAGGCATTTTTCTTAGGTTGAGGTGTGCCATCATTTTGGAGGAAGCAAACAGCAGTCAAGACCAGTAAATAGGATAATTGCCCATCATTGCTTGCTCCCAGCCCGTCTTCTTTTCATAATCACATGACGGATCCTGCAACAGCCCCAATTTTGTGAATAAAACTGGTCCGAATATCATGGAAATTTAAATTCCATAGGAGTGATGGGTCCTGAGGATTTTTATGCATTTTTAAGTTAAAGATTTTCAGGTACTGATTCAAAAATTGTTGTGATACAATGCACTATTTGGGCTAATATGAGTTTGTAAACAGACAAAGAGCTAAACATTTAAAATTTTAGTAGTATATAAATATATAATGCAAAATTCCAGTTAAACTTGCCCTACCCCTATCCCTATTTCATATTATTCCTTTTATATCTTCTGTAAGAATTTTTAGGAGCTCCTTCTTTGAATAGTTTTGCTTTACAAACTTTGATTCAGAAAGAAAGAATTTTTCCCCTTTTTAAGAACAAATTGCCTTGCTCTCTACAATCAAATTCATTGTGGCAGAGTGAGCACCTGTCACTTGCCTCAGCTTCTGCCCATCTAAAAATTTGAAAGCATGCTATACATGTGAGTAGATAAATAGGTACCACTTTGCTGGGAAACATGGCAGAATTTTGTGCAGATGGTCAGACTCCTGCCAGTGCTGGACCTACTCAGATGTGATGCCTGACTGTGAGGAGACATCGGTGGTGAGGAAAGGCCCCAGCTGATGCCGCAAAATGCCAGTCATCTTTCTGGTGCAGAGCTAGTTTGTCTCCTGTGGTGCACTCTGGATAAGCGCATGGCGCAAACTAAATGGACTAGTACTCTTCAGTAGCTAAATTACTATGTATTAACATTGTAGTATACTGGCTAATTGTACCATCACAATACAAATAAATAAATAATGTGTCAAAATCCCACCAAAAAGGCTTGCTTCAGTTTTTCTAGGCATGACACAGTTTATTAGATATCTGTGAGCAAAATGGTATGAGTATTGCATGCTCATCGAATCTTCTCCATGAAACTTAAGTTTTCAAGTACAGACACAGTGCAATCCTCCATATGATAGAAATATCTCTATTCAACTCCAATGCTGTCACACCATATTATGATGGAGTCTATAGTCCAGGTGAAGATACAGAAGAAATGGAAAGAAACTGAAACTCCTGTTCAAATTAATAGAGATAATAAATCTATCCATTTTGGTTTCTCCCAGTTTTTCTTCCTGAAAATATATCAATTTTTTTTTTCAGTTTCTCACTTTGTAGAATGTATTGAACTTGATTCATTGAGAATATTCACTAAGATTTATATGCATTTGGGGACATGTTTTGCCAAATGTATATATCTGTACTTACACAGTTTTAAAGTAATATAGTATATTAGCTTCACAAATATACACATTTTACTGGCTTTTGTAGTACTACGTGTTCTAGGGACAGATTGGATTGCAAAATCCAGAGAATTGCATTTCTAAAAACTAACTATGTTTAGTTAGTTACTATGTTTAGACTTAGTTACTCAAAAGGCTTAAATTTAGGAAACAAATAAGCTACCAGATGTAAAGGATTTTGGATTACTTACGTGTAATATTTTAAGGCTAGGCTCCAGAATATTTGGAAATTATTTTTTATTTTAAATTGCATCCTTTTCTTTAAATTATAACCAAACAAAGTTCTTTCTAAAGATATATGCAAACTTTTTGACTTCAGAATAGTTATATTGGATTTGCTTGAAGTGGGAAACAGCTTTGTACTTGCTGTTCTTTATTCAAACATGATTTTTACAAGATAATCTTGGAAGCCACCCATTTTTGTCCCACTTCCTAATGAAACAGTTAAAGAGTACCATACAATAATTTTTAAAGAAAATATGCATATAAAAGTTTAATCTGTTGTATAAAAATATAAAAGAAAATTGCATGTTTTTGCCTAGATTTTGTTTCTCAAAGGCACATTTATAGTATCCTGACTAGCCTTTTGCATCTGATTCTGCCACCAATTACTTCAGTTTGTGATTCTGTCTAGACTTGGAATAAAAAAGTTTTTTACATGCAATAACTTCTGGCATGATTTATGTCCTACTTCAATTTCCCCCTTCATTTAGAAGAATAGCAGAATAGCAACAGAGTTGGAAGGGACTTGGAGGTCTTCTAGGGGTCTCCGCAGAGTTGAAGTCCACCAGGCTTAAAGTTNAGGCTTAAAGCTGCCAAGGTTGGAGACCCCTGTTCTAGTCCAACCTCCTGCTGTCAAGCAGAAAACTCTATACCATTTCAGGCAAATGGTTGTCCAATCTCTCCTTAAAAACCTCCAGTGTCAGAGCACCCACAACTTCTGGAGGTAAGTCGTTCCACTGATTAATTGTTCTGTCAGGAAATTTGTCAGGATCCATCCATTGCTTCCTGTCCTGCCTTCTGGCAATAGTTGGAAAATAGGTTGATTCCCTTTGTGCCAACCCCTTAGATTTTGGAACATGGCTATCATGTTTCTCCTGCTCCTTTTTTTATTAAACCAATAAATAAAATCAAATAAAAATGAAAAAGAATACTCAATTCCTGCAACTGTTTCTCGTATGTTTTAGCTTCCAGTTCCCTAACCATTTTTGTTGCTCTTCTCTGCACTTTTTTCTAGAGTCTCAACATCTTTTTTATAACATGGTGACCAAAACTGGATAGTTTGATACTAACCCTTCACGTGATCTTGATTCTATCCCTCTGTCAATGCAGCCTAAGGCTGCATTGGTTTTTTTGTGACAACTGCAGCACGTTTTCCTGATTTTTGTACCATCTAATCCAATAAACTTCTGGATCATTCAAGGACTTGATCCATACATTGCTCGAAGCAATGTAATTGCTGCTTTTATAGAGGCTCAAAGCTGTACAATGTAAATTGTGGTTTATAAGTCCTGGTAGCTAGATTCAGAAATTCAATACAAAATGAAGATATGAAAAAAATGAATATATTGTAGTAAAGTGCATGGAATAAATCAAGAAGCCGAAAGGTGTTGTTTTGTGAATTTTGGTTGATCCTAATAAAAATATTGCATCACTTGTATTTAATTCAGAATATCATCCCCATTCCCCCCTAGATTGATATCCTTTGCCCTTTTTATATATATGTTTCTGACAACAACCTTATCTGCCAATATATTCATCCATTTTAATTGGTAAACATGTGGGCATGTATACTGATTTCACCAGTAAGCCATGATATCAAAATGACATACAGTAACATCATCATACAATGCCTTCGTGTATTTGTGTGCCAGTGTCTGTCCTAAGTACATAAATTACAGCATTTGTGCAATTATGTTGACCCACACATCATGCAAAGGGAGACAAAGGGAGACGTCATCACACAAATGTCATTTATGTATTTATGTCAAACATTAGAATGCAAGTACCTAATAGCANAGAATGCAAGTACCTAATAGCAGCATTTGTGTGATGCCACTACATGTCGTTTGCCTGCAGCTTGTTCCATATGCCACTGATTATTAGCTATACGGATCACTGCATAGTCAAAATTACCACCCCTAAAAAGTTGGAAAGTAATACTAAGAGTATAATACTTGTGGAAACATTATTATTACTGCAACTTTTCCAGGCACTCCTCAGCAAAAAAAAAAAAGATATTTTGTTAAATGTGAGAGCAGTGATGATGCAATCTGATCGTCTGTGGAGAGGGCAGGAAGACACTGGTTGTTGGTATTTTAATTACTGTATTTATTTATAAAGTTACACATTTATCAATTGTGTATTACAAAAATAATCTTTCCTTCAAGGTTTTTTTTCCTGCTTAACTTAGTTATTTCCATGTACACAACCTAGGAACTTAGCCATGATCCTAAAGTGTTGTCGTATTTCTGGGGTGAGATGAGGGGAGCTGAGCTGTCAAGGCTAACATGAACATTCTACATGCTCTGCATTTATCTTGATGGAATATAGAACGTACTACTGAATGGAACAGATTCTATCACTCAACCCAAAGAGCATTAATGTAATATTTTCTGTTTAACTGCATCATTACTTTCACTATGATATAGCGAAGGTAAAGTAATCGATTGTATACTTTTTAAATCCTGCCATTTCCAGGTAAGGATTGGGTACTCTCCTACCTAAATTCCTGGGGAAGTATGGCAATCAATATGGCAGCTTCTGAGCTAAATATACCAGTGAACTGACTTGCTGTAAGACAACTTCCAATTTTCCCTTAGAAAAGGAACAGCAGATGGGAGAGGAACACCTGTTGCTGAAAACAGGCAAAACTCAGCACAGACAACCATTCTGAAAAGTGGGTTTTGTATCTGGAACCCTAAAACTTTTGTTTCAAAATTTCAGCAGTTCTACCACCTCTTTTTTGATAGAATCAAACATAGATCTTGAGGCACTCTTCTCTCCAAATTTACAGGATGTGCCTCTTCTCCTCTCTCCCACATATTTGCAAACTGTGTGGAATCCTCCAACAATATAATTGTTCTGATGTCACTCCTAAGTTCTTTCTCTCAAGAACTTGCTCCTTGCAATTGGAACTAAAGCAGAGCTCTACTTCCAGTTTCATCTTCTTTCTGGCAAGTGTGAAGGGTCAAACCAGATATACAAAGCAAAGAATGGACATTGCTTTGTTTCTGTTCCCGTTTGACACCATAGCTGAGGAAATGTGTTGCTGGGTTGGTGAACAAACATGATATATAATTAAAGTATTAACAAACCTCCTGAGATGATTTGGTATAATACAGAATCTGTCTTTCATTTGCAACTAAACAAACAAACAAACAAAAAGGAAAATGAGATAGAAGGGAAAAGTAATAAAAATGGTCAGCAAATTGTCTCATGGCATTATGAGACCCTTGGAAAGATAATGTCATTGGAAACACATAATGGCAGAAATGGTAGAAAATGGTAGAAAAATGCAACATTGTTTGGACCAGAATTCTAGAGTCAGGGCATATCCACAGCAGTTTCTAACTCTCAGAAGTAAATAGGCCATATGAAATCTGCAAAGACTCTGATCAAGAGTTATCAGATGCCTGAAGGCCTAACAAAGTTTCAGCTCCTACAAACTGTCCTGACACCTTTGATGCCATTATTCAGTGTAGAACAACCTTCTGACCCACTTGCTGTTTTCAAAAGGAGGGTTATCCTAGCCCAGTGTTCCCTTGGCTGCCTTGATGAGTTGAAGTCAACATGCCAATGGATTTACTGCACACATTCAAGAATTCTTTTCACAAAGCAGGATTTACTGCCTTGGGAATACTTTCCTTCATGCCAATTCACAGCCTTCAGTTCCATCAGAGCCCTCAACACTTTGGAGATAAGCAGCCAGAACTGACCCCAGACACAGCTGGAAGGATTCTCGTAAGTCGCCAGTGGGCGTTTCTAGATCAACCAGGCTCCTTACAGCTCCGTTGTTTTCCTGGGTTCTATCAAGATTGTACTTAACATTCCCACTTGACATTCTTGGTCCTGAAGCTTCCTTGCAGTTTGGGAGGGGCTCTGACTTCTCTGGCGCCCTCTCTGCCAATTCTTCAGCAGCAGCAACACAGTCACTAAGACCAACACAATAGTGATCCCCCCAAATACAAGCACTAAAATGAGCTGTGACTGACTCAGTCCCGAGTCTTGCTGAGTTACCACCTCTTTCACAGAGATTAACAGCCCGCCATCATTTGATTTCTCACTGTAGTTAGTGATCCGCTTTCCAGTAACTATAACCTTGGATGGCTCAGACTGGGTCATCCAAGAATAACTGCTGGTTGTGCTTCCCGGAGCGCTGTTGTGGTCCTTGGCATCAGGCTGAGACTCGGTGATCCAGGTTGCCTCTGGAGCTAGGAACTCACATGTTTTCCCAGCAAAGCCCTCGGGACACAAGCAATCAAAATCGTTGATACGATCATAACACTTAGCCCCATTCCTGCATGGTTGGCTGGCACAATCATCAATGTTGATGGTGCAGAAACGTCCTTCAAAGCCAACCTGGCACTGACAGGAGAAACGATTAATGCCATCAAGGCAGGTGGCGCCATTGGCACAGGGACGCATGAGGCAGTCGTCAACATCAATCTCGCAATGTGCACCAGTGAATCCAGCCAGGCACTTGCAGGTGTAATTGGAAGCAAAGCCATTATTGTCGTGGCACAATGCACCATTTTTGCATGGAAATCTGAAAAGACAAAATCAGGGAAAAATTAAGACCCATCATGCTTTTTTTTATTAGATTACCACAACCCCATAAGGTCCCTTACAAAGTTGGAAGTTTCAATTTCCTCTTTGTAAAAATAAAAGTTTAGGTCAATCTTTGCCCAATCTTTACACTTGTTTTCATTTACATGGCATTTTCTTTAAGATGTAAAATTCATTGTGACCAAAGCAGAGGAGCTCTGGTCTTAGATTATTCTTCTGCTATCATCGTCTTTTTTTAACCAGGATTGCTCACCCTGCTTTCTCACACGGCCCTGTCTTCAGCTCACAGTCCTTTCCATGGAATCCTTCAAGGCACAGACAGGAATATTCTCCGTCACGATCATACACACACTCAGCTCCATTTTTGCATGGCGACTGATGCTCACAGACATGAACATCTGAAATAAACAAAAATAAAAGCCGGGTTTAAAAGATATTTGGGCTTGATTTTCTCGTGCCAGTTTTAAATCCCACCTATAAAATAAACCCCATTGATATATTTTTATGCTACAATCATGAAGTAGAATTTTAAAAAATACCACAAAAAAGGATGAGGATCCCATAGAAGTCTATAGGGAGGTGCTTCATAACAGTTACAGTCATCTACCCAAGATTCACCTTTAGGGAGTCTGACCATATTTGAACCCAACATTTATGCTTGTGAGACAGTTGTTAAATGAGTTTTGCCCCATTTTATGATCTTTCTTTCTACAGTTGTTAAGTGAATCATTGCAGTTATTAAGTTAGTTGTTAAGTGAATCTGGCTTCCCCATCAACTTTGCTTGTCAGAAGGTTGTGAAAGGGAATCACATGATCCCAGGACACTGCAACCATCATAAATATGAGCCAGTTGCCAAGCAGCCAAATTTTGATCATGTGACCATGGGGATNNNNCAATGGTCATAAGTGTGAAAAACAGTGATAAGTCACTTTTTTTGTAAATAAGCCTTTGTAAATTTGAATGGTCACTAAACAAATAATTGTCGATAAGTCGAGGAGTACCTGTAATTTGACTTGACCTATGGGTGGAACTTTTCTTTTAATGAACTTCATGGCAAAACACGATGGTAATAAAGTAATGATAAAAAGCAACTTCATCATAACTCAGTACCGTGTTTCTTTGAAAATACGACCTACCCAAAAGTAAGCCCTAGCTTGATTTTACACATGCGCCCAACAGAAGCCCTTCCCTCACAAAATAAACCCTAATTAAGAACCCACCCATTCCATGGTACACAGGTAAAAATTAAGCTAGGGTCAGGGGGGTGGAGCTGCCCTACTACTTACCGCAGCCAGGCCTCGCACACCCCGACATCTGCCTTGGAGGCCCATTTCTTCTGCAGCCGGCAAGGCTTTCCTGAAAGGAAAGCCGTGCAGGCCTTAGAAGAAGTTCCTGAAGGCCTCTGACAGCAAAAATAAGGCCAGGGGCAACATATGCAAGTGAGGTGAGTCAGTGGATTATATCCCCCCAAAATAAGACCTGGTGCCTTTTTTGGTGGCAAAAAAAATATAAGACAGGATCTTATTTTGGGGGAAACACAGGTAGCATAGCATACTTAGTGTCTGAAACAAACTATATGACAATCCAGGAGGACGAAAGTATAGAATGGAATAGTTAGATCAAAAGGAATAACATTTTCCTAAAATAATTTGTCTGGATTTGTCACTTTCTTCTTCATACCAAGAAGCTACTTTTTAATTTTTCTCCCAAAAAACCACTGAAACCCACTCACACAACAACTAACCAACCTAACATGTTAATATAGCTGAGTTTAGATGCATGCTTTATCCATGTTTTACACATTCTCAGAATGTAAGAATGTTCCTCCCAAACAGGGTGAAATGTTCAAAGGGTGAAGATTGTTGACCCAACAGTGTGTTGAAGGGGAACCTTGCAAGGGATGGAATGAAGTGGCAGAAATATTCAACAAAATCCACTTTTGTTGAATGGCCCCACTCATACTGAAAGTGCTAAAATTAAAAAGGGCTTTTTTTCAGAAGTACCTTATCACTGTCTTTACCCTGCCTGACAAGGAGGCACCTAGTCCTACTGAGGGTTATATAGATAAGTCCGGTCTGAAAGGAAGAGGACCAAGAACTCTAGCAATTGTTGTCTTCTTAAAAGAAACCCCTCCAAAGACAAGGAGACACTGCTAACAAGGCGATATGATTACTGAGATTAGGCTGAACNTTAAAGCTAACAATGAGATAAGGAACTAAGGTCAGACAAAATACAGATGACAGTTTTCAAAGCTGGGAACTAAATGACCTAAATCCTAAGCTGAAGTATAAAATGCAGGAGAAAACGCCTAGGGCTTAAACCTTGGGTCTGAACTACATGGACAGGTAGTCCTCAACTTACAACCACAATTGAGCCCAGGATTTATGTTGCTAACTAAGAAATTTGTTAAGTGAGTTTTGCCCCNTTTTACAACTTTTCTTGCCACATTTGTTATTAAGTGAATCACTGCAGTTGTTAAATTAGTATCATGGTTGTGAAGTGAATCTGGCTTCCCCATTGAGTTTGCTTGTCAGAAGTTCACAGATGATGATTACCTGACCCCAGGACACAACAACTGTCATAAATATGAACCAGTTGTTAAGCATTCAAATGTAAATCACATGACCATGGAGATGCTGCAGCAGTCATGAATGTGAAAAATGGTCATAAGTCGCTTTTTTTCAGTGCCACTGTAACTTTGAAT